>UELX01000482.1:0-50892 GCA_900480035.1 Eupelmus urozonus
TGGCGCTGTATTTTCTGCCTCTCACGGCTTCACATTTAAACCGCCAGAGGGCGTCTAGTCAATGTTAATTCCCAATACCTGATCGAATTTTCGAATTATTTCGATTTTTCAAGATGTATGATTAAAAAGAAAAAATTAAATTAAATATAGTTAGTGATGATTATACAGCGCTTAATGAAGAGATTAATTGTCATTCTAAAAAACTTTATTTTTTTACAATTTTTTCACCGAATTTTTTCATTTTTAATTTTAACTGTAAGTAAGTAACAATTGTGATTGTACACTACTGAAATACCATAGAGACATGTTGAAATAAATCTATGGAATAGAATAAAATCTAATAGTATTATTATAGGTTTTTGCAACATTTTCTATTATAGTTCTTTGTACAAGATGATAAAGAACGCTTTGAAATCTGTAACATAAGCGTTCAAATTGCTGATAATCGAAGCGGCATTAATAGCACCAGTGAGAAGCGCTTTCCAAGAATTTTTGCGAACAACCCGTAAAAACTGAGGGGTACATATGCGATGACGAACGAAAGGGAAAAGAAGGTAGTATAAATCTACCTAGCTCTCGAAGTGTTGACAGCTCCGGCTTTAACGTTGCTTACCGGCAAAATTATAAGCGTCGGTATATGCTCCTTCATTATTTTAGCAGTTATAATAATAATATAAGTATGTGGGAAAAGTATTTTAATCAGCGAAAAAGTCTTAACAGAACTGACTTTATCTACACTTTTAATAATTCGGCTTATTAAACAGTCACGTGATGATAAAGAATTATATAAAATTAAAATTTAGCTGAAAATCGACCATGAATAATATTTTTATCGGAGATGTTAATTTAGTATAAGAGAATTAATAATTTTACTCTAAATTTCATCATTTTGTGGTTACTCAAACTTCAAATTCAATTTTATTGTTTTTTTATTTATTTAATTTATATTTTTGTACTTTTGCTGAGAATCATTCATTTTTGTGATATTTACTTTTATATTCAACAAATACATATTTTACAAATTTAACATTTGTATTTACAAAAAAGTGTGCACACATATATACCTTTAAAATGAGCTTTAAAAAAACTTCTGCTATTCGCGCTTCCATAATTGCATTTCGGCTTCCATAATTCAAAACACACGGAACTTCCTATCGTAAACATATAATACAACAAACATGGCGGCGTAATCATTCAACCTTCAAAAATCACACTTTTAAACCGGGAAAAAACATCCAGTAAGAATGACTGTAACCCAACATATAATCACTTATAGTAAAACCAGCAAACTTGACAATCAAAACTTACTATCCCAACGAAAACCTTAAACCGTCCTTCATCATTCGCACACATCCACCGCAATCTCACTCCGAAAAAACATAACCAACATCTCGCGCTTCGCTCAATCATTCCTACAAGACATTACCTCTCACCAATCACTTCCAAACCCAAGTCCAAGTTTTCCTCACCTATTCACAGCCGTCCAAATCACAAAAACCGCGTCACTTCTCCAAAACAATCCACCGCCACGCGCAATCACACACCTCCGCGCGCGCGCGCGCGCAGATAGACATCGTCCGATCAGCTGTCTCGCCGCTCCATTGGCCGAGCTCGCATAAGCGCGCGAGAAAGAGGAAAAACACAGACCGATGAAAATCCAGCGACGCGCGAAGGAGACAGCCGCTTAGAGTCCAAAATCCCCGACGATGTCACAGGCGGAAAACCAGCTCCGCTGCAGCCGAGAGCAGCTCGACGGCCGGCTTCGGATCAACGACAATAAAACAGAGCGCGCGCAAGAGAGATGGAGAATGTCAGGCTCGACGACGAGGACGTGTTAAAGAGGCTCGTCTAGCTTCGATCGCTAGTTCTGCCTGTGTGTGCGTGCTGTTTGCAGGCCACGCTCGATTACCATACAGGCGCGCTCGGACGCGCGCGTAAAGTCATTATATTTTTAGAGCCGCCTCCCTCGATCGCGGCTGCGATAATAACACCAGCGCGAGCGCGCGCGCTGCCACTTCTTTAGGTATAATCTCTTGAGTTGGATTATATATCGGCGAGAGAGAGAGAGAGAGAGAGAGGCAGGGACTATCTGTATCAGCGGCACACATGAGTCTTTTCGCGCGTTGGGACACTGGAGAGCCGCACTAGGGGGAGCTCTCTGGGTATTTTCCGATTTTTATTATGCCGCCGAGCAGACTCGACGCTGTCTACAGGAGTATTCTGCTCACCAAGTTCTTCACCAAGGGTTGGGGCAGTCCTGATAATTTGAGAAGGTGAGTTTGCTTGTGCTTTATATATATATATATATGCGCATACGTGTACTTGCTGCGCGCGTTCAAAACAAGTCGTGTATATGTCTTCTATTTTTTTAACTGGTTACGAAACTAAGTGCGGCGCTCGTTAAACTGTTGAACGAGCGCTGATGTCAGGGTTGACTATAGAAGTTTCGCTAAGCGCTTGCGGGAGAAGTGTAAGATTTGAGGTACTATTTTCGGGGTGCTTGTTTGATTTTGGAAAAGTTATAACTGGTGGGCGACTTAACCTTACTTTTTTTGAGCTTTGGGTGTTGTCCAAAAAGTGGACACATGTGCACTTGTTGCATTTTGGGGGTGAATGGATTGACTGATTAATGGTAATTTGTTTGCTTTGTGCAGGATATTCAAATTTAGGAAAATCGTTGCCAACCGTGAGGCTTGCTACAAGTTGATACCACGAGATTATCCTGTGACAATAACAAAAGTAAGTTTTAAAATATTACTGTGTCTATTTTTGTAAAGAGTCATAAAATTGAAAATTTTTTATTTGACAGGACGAAGAATGGTCCGACTGTCATGTAGTGGAAGGACAATTCGAGTCGCCATTCGAAAAGAATTTGCCTGGTATAATGCCAGAAGAGACCAAGACAGCTTATTTCCAGATGATTTTACCTAAGAAGTGGCAATCGGAGAAAATTAAACCAATGTGTTTACACTTGGCTGGAACGGGAGATCATGTAAGAAATATCCATTTAGTTTTTAAAAGTATTATTTATTAATATGCACTTTTTATAAGTAATTAGATAATTTTAATTTTGTAATTTAAAAATTAACACGTTATGGTTTTTATGAATGCTTGTAATAAATGTTTTATTTTTTGATAACTCAGTACTTCTGGCGAAGGAGAAATCTAGTTGCCAAACCTTTACTCAAAGAGTCTGGGATAGGATCTATTTTACTTGAAAATCCATTTTATGGCCTTAGAAAACCAAAGGATCAAATGTAACTTTTTACACTAGAAATTATCTATCAAGTAATATTAGTAATAGTAAATCGTATAAAAATTATAATCACGTTTTTCTCTTTTCAGACGCTCTAGTTTACATAATGTATCTGATATTTTTATCATGGGCGGATGTTTAATTATGGAGTCAATTGTCATACTTAACTGGTGTGAACAGCAAGGATTTGCACCTCTTGGTCTTACTGGACTGTCAATGGGTGGACATGTTTGTATCTGCAATTTTACTTAATAAAGCAGATATTCAGTATCATTCATTTAATTTGGTAGTTTCCTTGAGTAATTTTTTTCTTTTGGGCATGTGCATGTCACAAAGAGCACTGGCATGAAAAAGAGGGAAAAAAGGTGTTTGCAGTTATATTAAAAGATGTATTGGAAAGAATAAATAAAAGAATATAAAGTTTTAAACGAATGATTACTGAATATCTTGATTTATTTTTTATATTTTAATATTTTATTTGTAATAAATAGTAATAGTTAACATTAAAAATTTATAGATGGCTTCTCTTGCAGCCACCAACTGGCCAAAACCAATACCACTAGTTCCTTGTCTGTCTTGGTCCACTGCTTCTCCAGTATTTACTCAGGGTGTAATGAGTGCATCTATTAATTGGCAGCTACTGGAATCACAGTATTTTGAAAATGAAGCATACCAGAACGATTTAGCGAAAATGGTTAAGATTGTTAATCAAGACGTTAGTATAATTATAAAAGTATTTATTTTATTTTTAAAGTAACAAATTTGAGATTATACATATAAGAAATTTTTTTATTTTTTTAGGATGCATTTTTAGCAGGACAACATTTCGCAAAACATTTTCCAGCAAGTATGAAGAGGTTTAATAAAATAAAACGAGAAAAGGTAGAGGAAACGCAGAATAATATAAATTCTATTAACGGTAATGGAAACGGAAATGGAATAATAACAGAAAATCAACAAATTGCAGAAGAAAAAGCTGCAGCAAGATTATTTCCTTTAAGCCTGATATCAAACAAATTTAAAAATGCTCAACCAGATGTTTTGAAGGGTAAAATTTATTAATTATTCATAAGTAAAAGGGATTTAAAGTCTTGATCCGTCTGCTTTGCTTCAAAAGATTGATTTTGGCTTTTGCTTTCTCCATTATTAATATTGTATGTTAGCATGGAGAATACCCTTGCTTTAAATTTGATTTAATATTAGAGTCTCATTCGTAATGCAAAATATTAAAATATTTTAATCACATTATTAAGTCATAAAAAATTTTCATTTTATGATATTATTATATCGAGTATTTAACGTTGAATTTTATTTAAATTGAAAATATTTTAAATTAATAACTTAATTTCTCAACTTTTTGAAAAGAAGACATTTTTTTTCAAATTATATGTTCTATAAAACTTTACTAAGCAATTTAAAAATTTAGCAAATCTTTCATCAAATAAAGCGAACTTTTATTTTGAAATTTAATAAATAAATATGTTTTTCACTGCTTATTTTAAAGCAGTATGATAACTAAAATTTTTAAAAAGTAAACACTAGAAAACAATTAAAAAATTCTCATTGAGTATCTTAAATAATCTTATGTAACTTCATCAACTAACATAATAAACTCAATTTCCTTATTTCCAAAAAAGCATCAACTAAAAAAAAATTCTTGCATCTATCAAAAATCCAATATAAAATCCAAATATCATCTGCTAATTTTTGCATAGCATAATTGTTAAACTTACAAGCATGCGTTAAGTTAGCAAAGCCTGTTGTGTGACTTTTCAATTGTCTTTCCCGGGGACACGCAGGGGTCTGTCTATTGCCCGTGTCGAAACACCCACTATTTTCAGACGACAAGTGGCGGGAGCGTGAAGCGCTGCAATTCATGCGTGGCATCATGGACGAATGCACGCATTTGCAGAATTTCGAGGTGCCGGTAGATACGGACCTGATAATAGCGGTCTGCGCGAGGGACGACGCCTACGTACCCAGAGACGACTGCATAGGACTGGAGCAGATCTGGCCGGGCGCCGAGATTCGTTTCGTT
Organism: Eupelmus urozonus; assembly: GCA_900480035.1. NCBI lineage: Eukaryota > Metazoa > Arthropoda > Insecta > Hymenoptera > Eupelmidae > Eupelmus > Eupelmus urozonus. Next base: position 5,295 of record UELX01000482.1, read on the forward strand.
GATGCGGGACACGTCACCGCTTATCTGCTCTACCAAAAGCTGTTCAGGTGAGAGCAGTATTATTTGTCTTTTCGATTAGTAAAGGAATTAAATTGGCGAAGAATATTGATTACGTGGCCAAAGTAAAGCATTGATTTTTGTAAATTTGGAATGATTTTAACTTATAGTGAATATTCTAATATGTTTTATCAAATTATTCAGTCAAAATTAAAATATAAAAGGTTAATATGTAATCTGCGAAATTTATAACAAAAAAGCGTTTTTGAAAATTAAATAATTTAGTAGTACAAAAATTTTCTTCCTTTCAATAAAGTTTTTAAGTTTAGGATGTATAAAATATTTTGATAACATTTTTTATTCTGTTTTAGAGCAACAATAGCAGAAGCGTTCCAAAAGTATTTAAAAAAATATCCTATCAACGGTAGTTGACAGAAGTGCAACAGTTAGTTATTTAAATTGAAATCAGCCAAGAAGGAATTAAATTCCTAATGTTGGGCTGTAAAATTTTGGGTGATATACGTGTAAATTGTAAAAGCAGTCGGTGATTTTACCGATTGAATTTGATTTAAAAAGGAGTGACAATATAAAAGCGATAAAATCAATACTGTCGCATGTTACGTTTGTACAAAGCTGTTGTTATATATACACTATACAATCAAAAAGCAAACTTTTTATATGCAATTGTTATTTTATTGTAGGTCATATATGCAGATTTATATGTATACACAAAATGAACAATATTTACGAATAAATCTTATTCTTGTAAGGTCAAAAGGTACTTTTTTTAATCATGGGTTTTTGGTATTTTTATTTTTTATTTTAAGTATGTAAAACAATTTTATAATAGAGATCAAACTCGTTAATTTAATGAAGATGAAACTGTTTCCTACATTCAGGTAGTATAATTCTCTATATGATATTTTGTAATATTTTTGCTAAAACTTCTGATTATTTAATTTAAGTAAAATTATTTTTTTTAAATAACTCTTTCTAAAAATCTAAAAATTTTTCAATATTATTTGTTCCAAATTTTATTATAAAAAATATCAAAACTAAAAAATACTTAAATTCTTAGTCTATGTAAAAAATCTTGACCAATTATTTTAATCATGTCTTAGATAATGTAAATATAAATAATAATATAATTCAACGGATTTTATGTAATAAATTAGCAATGTTCAGTACATTATTCTGTATTGACAAATTCAGTATAACTATTTTTAAATTGGTGGGCCAGATCAAATAAAGGGACTAGCGCTTAAAACTTCATAAAAATATTGCGTTTTGACTCAATTTTTAAAGTAAACAAATCGATGACAAAAATAATATAAGAAATAAAAAAAAATTCCCAGAAAATTTTTGCATCTGACATTCTTAGAGTCTTATAGAAAGAAGAATTAGAGAAAGAGAGAGAGAGAAAGAGAAGACTTAGAGAGAGAAGTAAGATACTGCTTAAGTAAGAGAAGTAGCGCTGCCTACATACAAATACAAATAATTTAAAATCAATTATTAGATTATTACTAACAATTATTTAATTATAAATATGTATTTCCGACGGTTATCATGTTTTCTAATATATATATATATATTTAAACATATGTGTGAAGTTTTAGATCAATTCGATTAAAAATGACTGAGATAGATCGGTATTAGTAAACAAGCGGGCACGCGGCATAGACGGCCGATATTTTTTTTTATCTAATTTGATTATTGTATTGATTGTTATTGTAGACTTTTAATAGTCCGCAATACTGATAACATATTACATTTTAAAGTTGGTGTACTTAAAACGTTAAATTACTAGAGATGTCAAGGTTTTACATAACTTACCCTCATTAAATTTTGATGCTCTACAAAATTATTTTTTCAATTTTATTTTATTTTATTTCAAAAAATTTAACTTGTAAGTTTAACTTGTAGGAATATAAAAGATAGCTAATTATTCGCACTAATTGGACATTAAAGCGTACCATTTTGGCTAAAAAATGATATGAACATAGTTTATGATAAAATGACATAGTTTTGACAATTTCTTTTTAGGTCAACTTTTAATTCAAAATATTAGTCGTTAAAATTCTAATAATTTAATTTTTCGTATTTCAACAGTATGATTCAAATTCGAATATTTAAAAATGTAATTTTCTAAGTAATCAGTCATGCCCGGTCTACTAAATGAACCCCACCCAAATTCATTATTAAATTTATTTTTGTATAAATGTAAGCGATTTAAAAAATTAAAAATTTTAAATTTATTTGAAATTGAGGGTGAAATCACTATAAAATCGATTGCACAATGCAATCACTTGTACACCATTTTCATGCGCGACTAACCCCTCGTTTCATATATATTTATAGTTTTTGATTACTATTTCTAAACTTTCATAGTTATTCTTAGTTTTTTAAAATTCAATTAGCTTATTCCTAGTAGAAAACTATTGTATTCAACGCCATGAAAAATGATGAAAAATTATGCAAATTAACATGAAACTTGAGAAACCATCTGATTATGACATGTTTTATAGTTTTTCAGAATTTTTCGTCGATTTTTCATCACTCATATAATAGTTTTCTGCTAGAAAAACTAACTAAGCTAAAAAAATTAAGAACAGCAACAAACCAAAGAGTAGTAGTAAAAAACTATGAAACATATTTTAATTTTCTATAAATATATACAATTTTTCATAGAACAATTTTCTACCAGTGGCCACCGTCCTCACCGCGCCTCCAAAATCCAACAACCGCAGCTTTCATTCGAAAAATCGGAAGCGCGCGGCGCAGCAGCGCCCTCTCTAACCATACACACAACACACCGTACATACACACACACCATATAGGAAAATGCGCGTGCGCCGGTATATACAGCTACTCTACTCCACTCCACTATACTCTTGATCTTCTCGCATAGTGGGGGAGGGGGCAGATAGCTCGTATACCGAGCGAGGACTAGCCGTACAGAGCCGCCGCCGCCGCGAAGAATCATATTCTTCTCGTGTGTGTGTGTGTGTGTGTCGCTACTGATACACATCCACAGTGCCGCGCTAGCGAGAAAAAACCGGAAGAGCGCGCGCTGTTTCTTTTTCGGCTCGTTCGATACACATTGACAGCTCTCTCAATTCCATCGCGCGTCTCTCCCGTCTACGCGATTATTAAAATACACTCGAAAAGTATATCGCAACTGCATCGTCTGTGTGTGTGTGTGTGTCGCTGCCGGCCTCCGGAGAGAGAGGGACTATATAGCCTCCCGGGGCCACATGGTCCGAGCTGTGCGTGTGCCGCCGCCGCCGCATCGGTAATTCTCGGAAACTGCGTAAAAGCGGAAAGTATAGTCCGAGCATAAATAAGAGACACACAGCTAGAGAGAGTGTCAAAATCGTCGGCTGGTTCGACGTATATCCTATATAGACGGCGAGGCAAAAATCGCGCGCGCGCAGCCGAAAATGCGAGAGCGCGTTTACGTAATAATACGCGGCTACTGCTCGGACTCCCCTCGACGGGGGCGGTAGCGATTCGGCTGTCTTCTGCGCCTTTTATTGTTATTATTGCCGCCGCTGCCGAGCGAGGGAGAGAGAGAGAGAGAGTAGCGTCCTCTCTCTGCAGCTCTCGTGCGGGGAAAAGCGTTGCAATACTTTGCGGGGGTGCTACGGCGCAGTTGTATATGTACAGGGGGAGAGAGTATACATACAGTTACAGTGCGCTCTGCTAGAAGTATAACACGCCGATCGAGACGAGGGAGTAATCGTCGTCTCTTGGTGGTGCGCGCACGCCGCTGCGCACGTATACACACCGAGTTAGGACAGAGACTCGTCGGAGAGAGACACGCTTACACGTGTGTGTGTGTATATACGTGCCCGCGCGCACATATAGCTCTCTCTCCGCATCTTCTCTCTGTCTCTCGACGTCGAGAGGAGAGCAGCGCGTGCAAAGTGTGTGACGACGTTCGAGAGAAGAGTATATAGTGCGTGCGCGGTAGTAGACGGCGAGCCGCTGCTCCTGCTACTGCTCTCTGCGCCTCGAGACTCTCCGTGTTTTCCTGCGCTAAATAGACCAAAGTGCGCGCTGCTGTTTGTGAGAGAGCCGGTGCGCGCGTCCACCGGGACCTGTGCAGTGCGTCTCCTTGATCCGTGCAGAGCCGAGAGTGTATACAGTGCGTCGGGGCTCGCACGCGATTCCAGTTTTACATAAACACCCTCGGATTTATCGCCGAGTCAGAGCGCGCCGCGCACATAACCCCCAAATCGAGCAACGTGCTCGCACGGACCCTCTCTCTCTCTCTCTCTAGTATATATCTTCCGTGGGGGGAAGCTCGAGAGCAGAGTATAAGTGCGTGTCTGTGTGTGTACTTTTGACGAGAGAGACAGCGCGAAGAGGGGGGAGAGACATCACACGGGGACCAAGTGAGAGAGAGCGGAGGAGGAAACTATAGTGCGCGAAACGTGCGCTAAGCGAAGAGGAGAGAGAGAAAGAGACAGCGAGAGGCCGCAGCGCGCTGCTAGCAGCACACGCACGAAACTTCTCGAGTGCGCGCGTGTGTGGAGAGAGGAGAGCAGCAAGTGAGCACGTTTTCGTCGTCGACGTTTTCTCTCTTTTGGCGGGGCCGCGCGAGACGGGAACTCGCGCGCTCATCCCCCCGGGTGCAGGAGGAGGAACTATGGACGCTGGGCGCAGCCCGCGCCCCCCGAGCCGCTGAGAGCTAGCTTCAATCCAGCCCCCAGGCAGAGCGCGTACCGAGTAAGTATATATCAACACGAGGCGCGCCGCGCGGGGCCGCACATAACCTCACTCTTCTCGGCTGGGGCCAAGCGCGTCCGGCCGAGTGTGGCATACGTGACCCGCGAGCGCTGAGTTTTGAGGGGAAAAAATTCGGCTGAAAGAGGCGATTTGTATACTGATGCGAGGACGCAGCTTGTAGGGTGGATCGCTGAAGCTCTCGTCGGGTGCTCGTCCACGAGGCGGAGGCAGCGAGCGAGCGAGAGAGACGGAGATAGAGGGGGATCGCCGCCGGAGTGAGAGAGAGAGAGAGACGGAACGAGCGCTCTCGCACGGATCACGGCAAGGAGATACCCTCTCAAAGATGGCGGCCAAGGTGGCGAGCAGCGGCGGCGTGCAGCAGGGCAGTAACGAGAGGGAGGAGGGCCCGGCCGGTGTCTCCTACGCGAGCGTGCTCAACCCCAAGGCCGCGGAGCCAGCTGCCAACTCGTCTTCTACGGGTTTAGGTACGTAGAATGGTTGTTGCTTGGTTTGTGCTATTGGTTTTGGTGTGATCGGTGAGCTGAGTGGGAGAAAATGGCTTGTCCGTGAGCAAAGATTGGATTGCGAGGAGCTCGAGTCAGTTGTGCTGTCAGTATTGACCAGTTTTTTGTTGGGCGAGGAGAGAGATTGATAGTTGACTGGATTAAATGGGTTATCGACTTTGTATGAGTAGAGATAAGCTCTTTCGGAGTAGTGGTTTGAAGATTCTCGTTGACGGATCTTAAATTGTTTTTGATAATTGAAAAATTGTTTAATTTTGTGCATTATAATGATTTGAAGTATCAGTTTTTACAATCTTTGTGTAAATGTACATTTTTGCTCTTTGTGGATATTTTTATGTGTAATGTGGTCAATAACTAATGACGAATCGCTATACAACTGAAGCTTGTCGGTAACTCACTTATTGATTGACGTTAAAAAAATTTAGTTTTTGATTATGGATATATATTGGAAGAGATTACTGTTAATTAATTTTGCATTATAATTGAGAAAATAATAAAATATAATATTACAACAAGAATTATCATAATATTACACAAGAAAATATATTTTAAATATTTTATAATACTTTTTATGACTTATACTAATCTATAAGTCATTTATAAAAAATGTGCTTTTGAGGTCAAAGTGAAAGTTTAGAAAATTATCTTAATTGGCAAGTAGTCATATTGAATATAATAGATAATATTTATTGTATTAACTTATCTCCTTGTATGAAATAACATTTTAATTTATAATTTTTATAATTCATTATTATTCAAATTAAATTCTGTTAAAACATAAGAATCAAAATAAATTCTCTTTTATAACTCAAAGACCTTTTTCATTAATAATTATAAATGACAGTGAAACAAAATAAAACTTGAATTTATTTTATGTTTTTATTATTCTTGTAATTTAATATTTCATAAAAATATCTTATAAAAAAGAAAATTTGTTATTTGTTTAAATATTATTTCAATTCTTCAGGCTGCTCAAAGGAAAACAACAAGGAAAATATTGGTGGCCAAGTATCTGCTGTGCAGAATGCCACTGAAGCCAAAGGCAAATCTTACAGAAAAACCAGTCGCAGGTTTGAAAATCAGAGACACATAGCTACAGAGCGTAGACTGTACGGAAATTATGTGCCGCACAATAATACACCAGCTCCTATGGAAGCTACAAATGTTGCAAAGGCAACTACTTTAAATCGTTCCGATGGAAACGTTAAGGAAGGAACTGAAGAAGTCATCAAGAATGGTGACATTGGCAGTGATGGGGAATTTCAGACTGTTGCACCTAAGAGTGCAAGGCGAAAGGAAAAGTTAAAAGAACACAGAGAGTATGTGGAGCCACAACCGTATCGCAACAAGGACAAGCAAAGATTGCATGGTCGTAATGGAGAAAGTAATGAGAGGCCACACAAAGAGAGGGAGCACATTTTTAATGCCAAAGATGGCTCTAAGGACAAGGACAAGGACAAGGACAGAGATAAGGAAAAGGAAAAGGATGCTGAGGTACACACTGAAGAGCTTGAGCATCAACCAGTCAAATATGTTGAGGCTCCTCTTCCTGTTGTCAATCCATGGACAAAGAGCAAACCTAATGCTCAACAGCCAGCAGCTCCTGCTCCTTCAAAAGCTTCTGCAGCAGTAGCTCTAAATTCAACTCCTGCTCCTGCTCCTGCTACTGTTCCTGCATCGGCTTCGGTTCCTGCTACTGTTCCTGCTGTTGTGCCTTCACAAGCACCAGCACCAGCACCAGCGCTAGCACCAGCACCGGCACCGGCACCGGCACCAGCACAAGCACAAGCACTGGTTTCTACAGAAAAATCAGTCGAAAAAGAGAAAAGAGTTTTGCAGCCTCAGCAACAAAGAGCCAAAATTGGTAAGTATTTTTTAAATAATTGATAAATTAGCATTTATTTCAAATTCAGGATCATATTTGGAAACTTTGTAAATATTACTTTAATTAATTTTATAGCAATATTTTTATATTTTGCGATATTATAAATTTGTCTTTTAAATTTGAATTCATATTTTAAGTATACTTTAATATATTGATTTTATGTAATATTGATTTTTGGGATCAACAAAAGATGCATACAGAATAGTAATCTCTAAATTTATTTTGCATACAAAATTTATGAAAATCATTTTAATGAAATTTATTAATAATACAGTTTATTTTACAAAGAGATGCATTTTTTAAATATTTTGCATTAGCAGTAAAGTAGAATTAAATGAATTTAAATATCCTTTACTAAATCCCAATCTTTTATTAAATTCCAAATTCTTAACTGTCATACATGCATATATTACACTAGAAAATTAAAGCAATTATGTTATTCTGAACTTTGAAGTTCTGAAGCCTTCCCCTGTGTCTCCTGCTTGATTAGACTTTCATTTATCAACTAATGTTATCTTTAGTTAGCTACAGTGGGAATAATTCACGATTCTGAGTATCCATTTATTAATTATTAAAGCTTACTTGATTGCTCAGTTCTACATATGGTGTGAAAGTAAATATAACATCTTATTACTTATTATTTCGATTAATTTACGTAATCTACGTAATGTCGATAATTATTCGCGATTATAGACTGATAAAATGGAATTTTTTTTACATTTTACCAATGTAAGAACTCTATAAATTTATTAACCATGCACATATCCTAATTATAATATTCGTTTCAATTGATAAACGAAAATCATTTTAATGGTTATTTCATTTTTCATATATTTATAAAAATAAATATATGAAAAACAAGGACTATAAAAAAATAGTGATTAATCCTATATTGCCCAAATAATAAACCACCAAGAAGAAATTCCATAACTAAATCATTAATATACCCCGTATCTCGCAACTCGACAAAAACTCTATAAACTCCATATCGAACGTGCGCAAGCGCATCTTACGACACTCGTCGCACAAAAAGTCTTAAAAATCCATAAATACATTTCCGATAATATGACCTATCAATTACTCTCGCACACCCAAGTCTTTAGCAGCTAATCGTTAAATAATCGCTGCCCCGGTCCATCTACCTGCGAACGTTCTATTCCCCCCATCTCCACAGCCTCGCATACCTTCATTTTTTTTCCTTTGCTCTCTCGCGCGTAAGACAGAGTATACGAGAAGAAATTCGGCCGATCGGTCACGCGTCATTGGGAGGCGAATACGCGTATACTCAGGCTTATTAATCTCGGCCGATCGGGACTTTTGCCGGCGTTTTCAGGCTGCGTATACCGCTGCTATACTTGCTTACATACCTGTTTCACGCGAGCAGCGCGGGAGAAGGAGAGAATATATCAGGCGCGCGTTCAGGATCGGGTTTCTATCTCTCTTGGGGGAGAGCGCGAGGCTCTCGCCTTTTATTTCGCGCTACTTCCTTTTCGCGCGCGGCACTACCTTTTTCTGGACTTGTATGCGTACGGCGAACGAGAATTGAGAGAAACGAGCGAGAGAGGCACTGTTTAATTGTGTCGTGAATGATTGCGCTGGGTGGCTGTGCGGGACGGAGAGGAGGATGCGATTTGTTTGTAATGAACGTTATTAATGAGCTAATTGAGGAGAGGGTTTTGTAGGATTCTTTGCTAATTAACTTGGCCAAGGCTGTCGGGCAGTTGCTCTTAATCAGAAACGGAAACGAGCGTTGAAAACGAAATTAGAGGATTTTTATATAATTTTAGATATTTTTTGTAGTTGAAAAAGTTAGAAATATATCTTCTACTTTGATTATTAAAACAGTCTCGAATTAAAAAATTCACGATAATTGATAAGCTAAATATTGTCAATGTGGAAGTTTCACCTCAAAGAAGCCAGCTGTATCATGCCGAATAGTACGTAACGTAACAGATTGAGGTTAGGTTTAGAAAGCACGTGGCCGTCAGATGAATTTGCTCCAAATAAAATCACTCCGCACGTATCGATTTTAAGTAAAAAGTCACTCAAAATGAGTTCTGGCGTACTGACAAGTAGTTTTGACAAGTTTTTTCTTGTAAAGATAACAAAGAACGTTAAATTGAGTCAGAAAAATAATGTTAATTGAAAAAATAATATTCATTTGAATAAAGTTAATTTAACACGATTAAATTAGTTTTTCCAAAACGTGAATAATTACGTACTCGTTTCTTATATTTTGGAATTCCATTTTATCGTAAATGTATATAAAACAATTATGACTTTCCTTCTCTGTAATCATGTATCTACGTCCTTCCAAAGAACAACCTTTGAATGTCGTTCCTTTCTCGATGGAAAATTTTTTCTCTGATTAACATACGAATTACGAAGAATTTAAAGTAAATAAAAAGTTTGTAATTGAAAATAAAATATGACTTGTAAAAAATTACCGAAAATTTCTTTATTTCTTACAATTTTTTGTGCGCGTAGTAATTGGAAATTCTTTCGAAATTTCTTTGCTTTTTATTTTAATATAATTCTAATAACTTGTATCATTTATAATGTAATGAAATTCATTACTAATGCTTTACCTACTGTCGCATTCAATGTCAGTTACTTACATCTAGTTTTTCTTGAAAATAAGTATTTATTTATTAGCGAATGAAGAAATTAACTTGAAAATATTGTTTCATACATTTAATTGCAAACAATTACATATTTCTGTTAGGTAAATTATATTAAATAAAATAGTAAAAAATGCAGATTAAAAAATAAAAATTATTTCAAATTATTATAATAAATAATTATTTCAATTTATTTCAAATTATCGTAAATAAATTTTTAATAATATCACGTACTCATTTAGTAGCAAAAAATATGAACGTTCAAGTTTCGATATTACCGAAACAGCTAAGATGCCAGGAGTATTTTAGAAATTGTGTCCGCTCGAAGAGGCCTCACAATCGGTGGTATATATCGGCGCAAATTTTGTTTTTCGTCAGAGCCGTATCTGCGCCATTGGCCAATGGTGAGAGACAACGTGTAGTTCAGCTCTACGCACCGAAGCACACGAGATAAAAAACCCGAGAAGCCCACGAGTCTTTCGGAGGTGTGTACACAACGTGATGTCGTTCGCGTGAGATGCTTATATGGTAGTATTGAAACGTATAGTTTGTTCATAAAGTTTAGTAAAATCAAAAATTGTAAAAAAACTTTGAGCAAAGTTAAATTTTATCTTCAAGAATATGCTTACAACGTTACGGGCTCATTCCGATCTTACTCATTAAAAAATCTCCGGCTGTAGTTTTTATAATACAGTATATTTACGTGTATGTAAAAATGAGTATATCTCAAAATATAAATGTGAATCAGTTTTAAATTTTGTAAGAGTATGTCTTGCACATAAAAAATAATTTTACTTTAAGTGTTATATGATTTTTTATTTTCTTAAGTATTTTGTACAAACGGTATGTTCGTTATAGCTAGCTTAACTTTACGATTGAATTCTGTTTGTATAAGGAATCTTTGTTTTCTCGCGAAAATCTAGTGTAGATATAGTAGATTTAATTGAAATTTCACGACTATTTGAGCGTCAACTTTTCCTCATTAGTTTATAGCCCAGTGTATATGTTTAATAAACTGTAACTATTTACTTAACTAATTTATGGTAAATCATAAAATTAATGAATAAAACATCAAGTAAAAGTTAAATAGTAGAATAAGTGATTTTCGAAATATTTCTAATAATCATTATACTTAGAGCCGAAAACTATTGCACAATAATGTATAAAACTCAATTTAACGTAAAAATGATGAAGGAATTCCTTTTCTAGCTAATGAACTCCGATTAGATTATCGTAATTTATGAAGTAGCATCACGGACACAATTCTCGGTAGTTTTAGAATCGATGTTAAAATGTTTGAAGCAGTGTATAAAAAGAGATAGTAGTAAAAATTAAAAGGTTTAACAGCGATGTACATTGATTTAACTTTTCCTTCTATCTAGCACATGAATTATATAAGCTTTTTATCTAAACCAAACAGAAATAAATTAATTTTATGATATTAACTCATCTAATATCTAAAATTTAACTATCATTTTAATACTGAATTTATTCCACCTTTTTACAATGTTTTCTTCTATCAAATAAAATAACTTTTTACAGCAAACCAAAATTGACATTAATAAAGAAAAGACAAAAATTTTAAATCGTACACGCATTTCTTTGTCCAGAACTCAAATCTGCGGTCGCACACGACGATCCAGCCGGCAATCACGGCCTTTCGAGACTCGGTCGCGTGGTACTTATGTATTATGTATACCTCCGGGCGATCGTCCTCGCAGTCGCCACTGGAAAAGCGGCAGTATTTGAAGCGCCCGGCCCTGTTTTTTTTTTTCGTGCATCTCGTTTTGCCCGTGGCACTGGTTGGATAATCCGAATCGAATCGAATATTACGCCGCGTTCGTATCTGTGATTTAGCTGCTGTCTGGCTCGAATGATCTCTTCGTATAGCTGTGATTTTTGACGAATGTAGATTTTTAACTTTTATTGACTGTCGTGGTCAATGATTTTTTTCAAATGTGATATAAGATTTTGTTTCTAAGAATTTTGATATCTCGGTAATTATTTTTTAACGCCTGTACGTAGTTTTTGTACTTATCGGAATTTCTTTGAAGAAGTCAGTATTTCTGAAAAATAAACTTTTAAATTACGTAGTTACACGCTGTTTTGAATGATTACGGATTAATCACTGATGTAGTAGTTTATCTTCTTCGCAATAAACACATACACAGTATGTAAATAGTTGTTTTTTTTTTTATTAAATAGCTGCTATTACATCACGAGTAAACATTCTTCGAATATCTTTTTCCTAATATTGTCAGTATCCAATGTTTAATTTATGCAAAATTATATTCTAGCTTAATTTTAATAATAATCTATTTATTAATTTATTTTGAAACATACTTTTATTACATTAAATAAAATTTATTGTATCCACTAAAAGTTGATATCAACTATTTATCGGATGTACTGAATTTTTTTATTAAAAAATGTCAAACTGAATATTTTATAATACTAGTGCTGACAAAACGCGTATTAAGATGACTCCGACATGATAGGCTACATTCATGAAGAAGGGATTGACAGAAATTTTTATTTGAAATATTTTTGTCATTAATTACTTGATAATATTAAAAATAAAAACTAATTATAATTTATATAGTTATATAAAATACAATATATACAGTCTGTAACATATTTTACCTTGTAACATTCCTGACAATCCCACTACTGATTTATGTTGATAAAATCTTATACAAGGAAAATATGTCACAAAACAGTTGCAGTATTCTAGCATAGTAGCGTATAATTTTGCACTTTTCTACAGTCAGCTAATATAACATTCAAATCACTTAGTTACCGATTTTAATTAACACTCTCTTGCGTAGGCATTGTATATAAACATTCGCGCTTTGAGATATGAAACGAAAGTGTGATATATCCATTTTCATCAAACCATGTCTATAATGTTACATAATTTTATAAAATTATGTAACGTAGATTTATCAAGAATCTTGATTATTTTTCATTTCAAAATTATGGTTACCGAATTAGAGAAAATTAAAACTTCTTTTTTGAAAACAAAGTCCCATAAATGTCTAATATATTTTAATAAAATTATAATAAGCAAAATTCATTATCTTATAATATCTAAAAAAATCTATTCAAATTACTCCATAAAAATATGTAATCCAAACTTAAATATTCTTTTGTTCGTAAACACATCATAATATTTGATGTTAATCATTAAAACTAATTACTAACAACTCATCCAAATTCCTCCTACCGTAGCCAAACAATCACAGAACGAAAACCCCGCAATCAGCTCCCCCAGCTCGCTCACTCCATATAATTCCACTAATCCCAGACACCCAATATCACTCCAGCCAGATCTAAATTCCATCGCGCGAAAATCCCAGCTACGCCTCGACCGCGCTAATTGCCCTCGTAGCCTACTAGCAAAAAAAAAAAAAAAAAATAAGAACGACTCTAAGCACACAATCGCACTGTCGGCGTTAGCATGCGGCTGCGCGCGCGCGCGCGCCGATCGCTTTCCTTGAACTCGCGCGATAGTGAGAGGCGTCGTCGTTACGCGTATATACCTTATCCACAGATGCTTGGCGCCTACCTAGGAGAAATAAAAAAGAAAATCGGCCGAGTAGTCCCTGGCTTTACCACGCCTATCCCGTATCGACGTGCGTCTCGACGAGCAGCGATGCATACCTCGCCGGTGCGAGCGCATAATTGCGCGCCGGAGAAATATTTCATTGCTGATCGATTGTCGCTGGGTATAGATACGTGGCCGGGCAGTTTGCGGGCATAGCTAGGTAATCGACTGGCGCGGGTGATTGCGCGGACCGCAGGTGCTTTAAGTGCTTTATTTGAGACTTTAGGCCTGGAAAATGGGGAAAAAGCGGAATTGGAAGATTTATTGGGCTGTCGGCTTTGATCGATGCTTCCAGAAAATTGTTTCTTTGTCGCTCGGTTTGCGCGTTATTGATTTCTTTTAGCGAATTCTCGCAAAGCTTCGAGCGCATTATTTGCGCCAGCAGATAGCGGCGTGCTTGTAAATTTAAATGATTATCGTTATAAGAAAATAATCGTAATTGCATTGTAATTTGCGTCTCGGTAATAACGAGCTTAAGAAAGTAAATAAAGGTGTTACTCGTAATTTACAATGCGCACTTAAAAGCTTACTAATAGAAAAACATATTTACCAATCAATACCATAGATTTATTTTTAGACGTCCAAGCTCAAAGCCAAGCTCATTCAGCAAATCCAGTAAGAAAACACCGAAACAGAGAGCTGCTCGAAGAAACAGAAGGAAAGCTCGATCCCGCAGAGAATCGAGCGCTGACGAGGCGAGCGCGATTCTTTTTTTCGGCTCGATCTTGACCTCCCTGGCAAGCGCGCCGCGGCGACGCAGAACACGTCCGCCGATCGAGGAGCTTTCGGCAGCTTCCAACGCCTCGTCTCGAATATCCGCCGCTAACGCAGCATTTCTCGCGCACAACAATCCGCTCCACTTCGACAGACACACTCACGGCTGTCTCGATATTTTTCTACGATGTATATAAATATCGGCCCTAGATGTGCATATGCGCTCGGTGGCTTTTCTAGAATCACAGAAATAGAGGAGACGAGAGAAGAGAGGGTTGGATGAGGATGTGTGTCTGCGATGCGCTAGAGCAGAATGGGGTATCGGGAATTGGATTGACGGAGAGGAGAGTACAGGGGGATGGGATGGTAGTGCTTGGGATGTCGATGGTATTATTGTGTTATTTCTGAGAGCTTTGATTGATTTTATTTGTGGATTTTAGCTTGAGAGACTGGCTTGGGTTCCTTGATTCAGGGGATTATTTATTATTGCTGTTGATAATTTAATTTGGTTTATGATAATTGGTATAATAAGTTTATAGCGCGTAAAAATTTGAAATTACAAAGCTTTCTGCAACGCGATGATAGAATTGACACGTCAGTGCTTCATTATGAATCACCATTGTCTGGGTAAAAAAAACTGCATCTTCAGATTAATCGTTTTTGTTTTAAACGAAACAAATATTTAGATCATTAAAACCACGCGAATAAACCGAATGAAGAAACAAGCTTGTTCGCGTTATGTTTTTTCCATTCAGCGCGTGTAGAAATTCTTATCGTCAAAGTAGGTTTATTATGTCTATTCACTTGGCAGAACTCCCAGTCTTACCTCGATGCTCATTTCCAATACAAATATCGAATGACCGCACGATTCTAAAATCAACAATGAATTAAACGCTGACCACGCGCAAGAAACAAGTCAACGCCAATCTCAATCTGCAACAAAACTACATCAAAGCCCCTCGAAACACAATGACCCATCCTGACCAATTCACCAAGAAAATTTCATCACCCATTCTAAAAATACGCATACTGTAAAGCCGTTACTATCCGCCAACCTGTATCAGTATAATCCTCCGTCGGCGATAACCACGCGGCTGTATCTCGCTCTCGTAATCGTAATCAACAAAACGCAAGCGCGCGCCTCCAATCTAAAATCTCCCTCGTCGCGATCGATCACTCGCCGATCTATAATCTCCGATTCCCGAGAAACCGCGCGTCGATCCCGATCGTTAACCAAGCGCCGAGAGAGAAAAAAGCTGCGGCTTGGCTGTAAAAATAAGAAACACGCAGACGCGGAGCGCGAAATCCGTAATCGGTCAACTTTTACTCTCGACGCAGATATTACATGCTTCTGTATCTGCGTGTGTATGGGTGTGTGTATATAGGCGAGCGCAAGGCCGCACTGCGAATGGTCGATGCTCCTTTCTCGGCGCGCCTCGATTGAATCATCGGACAAACGAGTCGGGAGAGCTTCGGGCTGCTGTGCACAGGAGAGAGAAAGAAGAAAGAGGAGCTGTAATGCTGTCTAGGCGGATGATATAACGAGCGGCTTTACTTTTTGCCGGTGTATAGTCGCGACTTTGCGCGGTCTTTTGTTTACGCTCTTGCTTTCGTTTGGATGGAGGTGAGGAGGTGTGGATAGGTGAGGGAAGGTAGTCTTGAACTTGGAAGAGGAAAAGGTGGAGTTTAGCAGTGGGGAAGGACTGTTTTTTTCCTTATTGGAGTTTTGAGTTTGGTTAGGGATTAATTTATTGTAGTGGTTGGTTGTGAAGTGGAAAATAGTGGTCTATAGAGTGATAGGTTTGGAAATACAGTTTAATTCTGTGTACTTATTATTTGCGGAGTTTTGAATGACAATGTGATTTTTAAAGTGAGTTGTATACATCTGTGATCGTTAAAGTCTCATAAATTTCAATTTTAATTTAATATCTGTATGGGATTGTTATAACTTATTAGGCTTTTTATGTTTAAATTATTCTTATAAGAGAAAGTTTAATTAGGTTTAATGTATTTTTGTAATTAAAAGATAGATTTTATTGTGTAAAAAAATATATTTAGCTTTAAATTTGTAATCAGTTTCGACTTATTTTGAGTCGTACATCCAGCTATATAAAACTATATATGACATAATACTTGAATATTCCTACATCTATTACATATACAATTTGCAGATAATTTTGATTATTCAGGGAAAAACAGCACGTAATATATTATTTCAAATACGCCAATAGTATTATTTCAAATACACAGTCATTAAAGCGTCTAAATTCAAATTAATGCCTTGTTAAATTACACTTTTTCGAATCGTCACATGTTTGATTGCTCGAGGAAAATGTTGTAGCTCAAGAAGCGTGGCTATTAAATTATTTTATAGACCATTTAGCGCAATTTTTACACTTGCTTTTGTTTTCCCGCTTTATCTACGCTCTAAACTCGAAACAGCGCGCACCTATAATTGAAACGTTCCTAAAGCAAAAGCAATTATCGCTCCTAAATCACAGACAGCCCGGCTTCCCTCCGACGTCCGCGCTCGCCTCACGTGCACGTAAAATCTCCAATTTTCCAGAGATTTCCGTCAACGCGCCGGAACTCCGCGGCGCAAAATGAGCGCGCCGCTAATTTCACGTGTCACGTATATTTCAGGCTTGCGTTTGGCCTGACGCAGCTGTTGCTTCTCTCTCTCCTTAGCGTCGCCTCTGTACAAAAGCTTCCTGCGCACGCGGCGCTCCAGCCACGTGCGCTGCAACATTTTTGCCGGGGCACGCTTTTTGCCTTTCAGGCAGCTGCCTCTGTACATAAAGGAAAAAAATATATTCAGCGCTTTTTATCGCGCGGATTTTCAACGGGGAAAAACAATAACGGTATATTTGCATGCCGCGCCGCTCGCTAAACACGAATTTCTTCCATAACTTTCCTTATTTGCGCGCGCCGCACACCCGCGCCTGAAAACCTCTCTCTCCGATAAGAAAAATCGCGGATTTTTTTTTCCCTGTTCGCCAACATCGCTGTGGGTTGACGCGCGCCGAGAGCCGCTTTTCGCAACGCGCGTGCCTACGTGGTAACGAGGGGCCCGATTAGCGGAGGGTGGGGGGAAAATGAGCGCCGGTTTCCGGAAGAGAAGCGAAGCTTATTTCGAGCGTGATTCCGGAAACGGAGGCGGCTCGCTTCTAGCGCGCGCAGGTATATGCATTATGGCACCTATCACGAGCCAGCGACTTCCAATTGCGCGCGATAATGTGCATATGTGTGTGTGCGAGTCGTGAAGAGGTAGAAGAAAAAAACGCGACGGTCGTGCTGGAAAATGCGCGCGATTATTTCTAGCTGTTGCCGCGCTCGGCTGTGCTGTTTGATGGAATTGGTTGCTTTTGCTCGCTTTTTAAAGTGAGTCGTAAATTTTGGAATTGATAGGGGGAATTAGCAATCGTGAGTCAAGATGTATGTTTAGGAAATATTGTACTGTTTTCACAGGTTTTGTAAATTATTATGCCATGGAAAATAAAGTACCAAAAGGGGATCGATAGTCTTATCGTAGAAACTTGAGTCGAATACTACCGTTAAAACAAAAAAAAAAAAAAGAAAAAGAAAAAACGTCACAGTTAAAAGTCAATCAAGCTTCCGGCATTAAAAAAAAGTAAAGCCAAAAATAGACCAAACCATGCC
This sequence comes from Eupelmus urozonus, assembly GCA_900480035.1. Lineage (NCBI taxonomy): Eukaryota > Metazoa > Arthropoda > Insecta > Hymenoptera > Eupelmidae > Eupelmus > Eupelmus urozonus. The sequence continues at coordinate 23,034 of UELX01000482.1, forward strand.
TCAGCGCGTCTCACTCACTCGTCAGATCCCAGAAGTCTCTACCAAAGCAGCCCCTTCGAAAAGTGCGACAATAAAGTTAAGGCTGTCGCAGTGAGAGAAAACGGGCCGAGGGGAGGTGGGCTGAGGTGGTCCCAAGAATCCGCTAACGCGCGGGGCGGAAGCGAGCCAAAGGAAAGGGAGAGAGGAGGGGCAAAGCTGCTATGCAGCGGCTTACCTTCGGCCAGCAATATAAGTTGCCGGGTAAGGTTCAAGTTTGTTCGACGCACACGGGATAAAGGATTCTGCGAACGATGGCCAGAACAAAAGAATAATTTCGATTCTTGGAGAAATGCTGGGTTAGGTTTATTGGGGTGTTGAGTGTCGAAAGACGATTGGAAATTCTGTGCTTATTTTTAGGATGTTAATTAGCCTTTGATCGGTGAAAATTCGGTGAGTTACGTAAAATGTTTTGTAAGAGACGCTCAGGTGTAAGCTAAATATTGGCTTTGCGTTAGACACGTAATGCCAAAATGAATTATTGGGCTGAATGTCTCAACTCTCGAAAGCTTTTGAAATTAACAGAAGTTCGACGTCCCAGAAAGCTGCCGTTCCCTGCTATTACTTCAAGTTCATGGAATTTATTCTGCTCTACGAATTTAATGACTACCGCATCAAAGTATTCATAAATTTTATCAATAAGCAATTGACAAACAAGTTAACTTTATTTATAAAATCAATCAATAAACTTCGGAACTTTCACGTCAAATTTTCAATAACCCAGCCTAATCGCAAACACAATTATCAGCGCGACACTCGCATTTTCCACCGCACACTACATTAGCCGCCTCAAAACATCAGCAATTCAATTTCGCTTTTATTCATCCGATTAACCAAAATACACCGCGTGGCGACGCTTGCCAGTCAAATTCAGCAAACACGAAAACCATCTGCATAGCAAAATGACGCCGATCGGTACGCTAATCCGCCGGTCGAACTTTCATACGCAAAAACTACCTGACGTATATAAATCAACACAATCGGTGCCCATCGTTGGACTCAGGTAAACGAGATCTCGGGGCGGAGTCGCCGAGGTCGCCCAGAAAGAGAGAGAGAGAGAGAGAGAAGTTTGCCAGCAGCTGCCCAGAGAGGTATATACGCAGCCGTTGCAGCAGCAGCAACCTTCCTGCACGCTCTCTCACCTATACCTATACATATAGGTGTGTACGTGCGCTTGTATAGCTCTGCGCACACCTCTAGCCGTGTATATGTGCGTATATACAGAGAGGCGGGCATTATGCGCTCGCCCTCTCTCTCTCTTTCTATCGTTCTCCTTTTCCCGAAGGCGCCCCCGTCGCTGTGCTCTCCCGCTCGGCTCGGTCGTTCTTTCGACTTTAGTACGTCGCGGAGCCTCGTGACGCGATTTTCTACTCTCCTGCAGTAAGAGCGCGCGCGCGCCTGTCTACGCACCGCGTCCTTCTGCTGCTCTTTTCCCGCTTGTTCCACGTTGTTTTCGCAACGAGTGCCCGGCCGGTTTCTGTTTTCGCTTGAGTGTCAGTGCCGAGTTTTCGAATTTCGCGCGCTTTTTTGTCGGAGACTGTTTTTCCGGCGCGTGCGCTCCCGGAGACTCGCAGTGTCAGCGAAGAGAGAGAGACAGTGGGAGTAATCCAACGCCGATATTACAAAGTGCTCAAACTGCTCGAAGAGAAAAATGCTTCGCGTCTGATCGGCTGGCCGACCCCCCAAGCAGCTATCGGACTCAGAGGTGGATCAGTGCGCATTCTCGTTCATCATGAAGATCGATGGGCTCGATGACGCTTGCATCCAAAGTAAGTTTCGGCAAGTCGGCGCCCACCTCCTAGCCCGTAATTGCCGAAAAATCATCCAGAATTCACCCTCCGCTCGACTAAATATACGTTTATACACACACACAGACGCCGTCAGCGCAGCGACGTCATTAGCCAGCAGGCCGGCGCGTTTGAACAGCTGTCGGCGTATTCCCGGTGCCGCCTGCGAAATAGAATACAGCGCGCGCGCCGAATTCGTACAATGAAAAAAGCGCGTCTTTTTCAGGCGCGTCGCGCGAGGAAACTTTTGGGAGGCGGGCGCGTGGCCTTGGGACGCGCCGGGCCTTTTCGGCCGCGCCACGTGCCGGCCGCGCTCTCTCGTTCTCCAGCCTCGTCGCCCGCGCGCGCGCTTCTATTCACGTGGCTTTGTTGTCGTTGGATAAGCGCATGACTCGCACAGCCGAGCGAGCGGCTCTGAGGATGCGCGCTGACGCGGATTATGTAATGGGTTTACCGCGTGTGTATGGAGGCGAGGAGATGGTAATTGGCTGGGGTTTGTGGGTTTTGCGGAGGTTGAAGTTGATGATGGCTTGGAGAGAGTTTAGTTGTGGTGGTTGATGGTTCGAAATGGAAGTTGGGTGTTATTGTTGCAGCTTCCGTATGGGTTTTATATTAAGTGGAATTTGTGAGGTATAAAGTTTTGAAATCAGTTTTAAATAAAATAATCAAGCTTTTGAGTTAAATGAAAAAAGCAGAATTTATTGCGTCAGCCGGCAGCGGCGTTCAAAATTACAGTTTATGCGTGCGGGCTCGAACTAACCCGACGTTTAACGAATCCCAGCATTGCAACAGCTCTTGTCGCCGTGTTATTTGTTTAAAATCAAAAGAAAATCATCGTCCTTCTGTACACAAGCCAGCACACGAAACTCTACACCTCTCTATCTCATACCTCAAATATTCCTCGGGGAACCACCATAGGGAACTTATACACTTCGTCACCAAATAAAAATTCCTACTTCCGCTGATAAAAGCCGACCCAATTCAACGCTCAATTCCCTCGAATCAATTACAAGCTCCACATCAGCCTCCGCAAGATTCTCTATTGTTCGGCGCGCTCGTTCAGTTGGAGGTCATGTTTTCGCAGCAGGTGATCCGAGATCGGCAATTGTCAGCGTGCCGATTAGCCAGCCGCCTCGTGCGCACTTGTCCAAGCTTCTTGATTTTTATCGCCAGGGGCTTTTTCTATCGCTCGTCGCGATTTGGATAACCGGAGGGGAGAAGCGCTCTTATAGACAGTTTGGCAAGGAGCAGTCAAGCGTTATGAAATGCAATGTTTCGAGGAGAAATACGCGCGAATGGAGCCGTTAGAGACGCAGATCTATTTCTGCACGCGAAGAAAATCTAATTCATGCACGCGCGGCGACATCGAATCGCGAGCAAATAAGGGACAGCCTACGCGCTTGGCTAGCAAATTACGTACAAGTCGCTTTGATTAAAGTCACTGTCTCGGCTGCAAGATGGATTCTGTACACTCGACTGTAAATATTCATGAGACGTTTATGCAGCCCGAGAGCTAAGCGTTAAAGATGTTTACGTCGACGGGGCAAACAGAAAAGGCCTTGCGAGCTGGCTATTTATAGCGCGGAATCTCCTTTAGCCTCAAATATCCCGCAGAAGTAGCATTAACCTCTCGATGCGAATCAGTGCCAAAAAAGCTCGAGCGCGCCTTATCTCGCCTGATTACTTTCTATATAAGCAGCTTCTCCGCTCTTTCGAAAATATCGTTCCACGCTGCACAGTGGCTTTTGCTTCTTGAGAAAGAAGGAAATTCCTCTGAATTTTTAAGCCGGTTAAAAAACGAAAAAATTCGTGCCGCTATTCCGGCTAATAAAAGCTCGCGCTCCGTTCTAATGTCGTGTTTGCTTGGACGATAAGAAGCAGGTAACCCTAGAGAATCGCCGTGAAATTCACCTGCGCAGCGCGTGACGGCGCGTATCTGTATTGTATATTTTACCGGTAGAAAGGCCGACGTTTTTTACTGCGAGCGCAGCTGCTGACTCGACAACGCGAAGAAAGTAGCGATAAGAAAGCGCTAATAAGTATCTCATTCCGAGGAGAGGGAATCGCGCGCTCGCTGGCCCAAGTCAGAATTGCGCTAATCTAAAAGCAAAGCAGCGGGCTGCTGAAAAAAGTCCGTTATGTTTTACGACGGGGGGCTCGAGTTTCAGTCGGCAACAATCGGTTGGCTGATAAAAAAGCGCTTGGGCATGTTTCGCTGTATATCAGCGGGCTTGTTGCTTTTTTTTACAAAGGAAGTGCGATTGCTTTCAGGTAGTTTAAATAATTTCGATAAGGGAGAGAAAATAATTCTTTTCTTTTCGTGGGGAAAACGCTTTTATTTTGTTCCGAGGCTTGCATATCGGCGTTAACGACTTTTGAAATATGAGCGGAAATTTTTTTATACTTTAAAAACGATATTGCGCTCGATAATATTTGCATAAAAGTATGCTTATCACAAGGACACGATCCGGAGTTTTTTTTTTAAATTCACTTTTTAAAAATTTTTAGCGGAATACGAGCCGACCGGCTACGTCGGCGTATCAGTCGCTTATAAATAGCTGAAAAAGCTACGCATTAATTAATACGGCATAGCATACGCGAATTCTTCGCGGCTGCAGTCCGTCATCTTTTCATTCAACCTTCAAATCGGCGACTGTTGCATATTTCTGAATTTTTATCGCGAACCCCACGGGCGACTAACGGCTTCGAAACTACTTTTCACCAAATTGAAAAGGACGCGTGGATCGGCTGGCCGAGACGAGGTCGGCCGTGGTTGTAGCTTTTTTTTTGTTCGGAGTAGGAAGATGTTAATTATCGTGGCTTTCATTTTTTGCGCGTTTTTTTAGGTTCGATTAATACTTAATGTTGTGTGTTTATGCGGGGATAAAGACTGTTCAAAAAAGCTTTTAATCTAGACTTTGTAGAGTTGTAAGATTTGTAAAAATAGAAAGAACTGTTGTTGATGTTTACACTGTATATTTGCAAATTAATTTTGAAGAGAGTGAAATATTATGTAGTCATACAAAAACTAGTTTTTAAGTGGTATAAATTTTCTTGCACAATGTTGTATGTAATCATTTAAAAGCTACGAATATATTTATGAGTTTGATATTAATATCTCAAACCGAAAACTACTTATGATTTTGATTTTAGTAGCACATCTAACGAAGGCTAATAAGTTTTTTCATAGTATTAGAATAAACGTAAACTAGGTAAATATTTATTTAGTGATAAAATTTATAAATGTATTTGGGGCACATCAATTAATGTAAACTTTTTCAAAAACTTCCTATAAATCTTCGAAGAATCAATCGAAAAATCAATAAAAACTGTCAAAATATTTTGTAACAATGTGACCCAGTTTTCAAGGCTACATGCACATAACTAATGACAAACCTATGATAATGGCAAAACTAAAATGCGACCAATTTAGATACCAAGCTCCTTAAACATTCAAACTCAAATCCAGTCCTTCGAATTCTCATACCCTCAAACAAACCCATAAATCATCAAATCACCACAGCCTCTCTACAACCCACTCATTCACACCCGGCCGCTAAAACAATCGTAACTCCATTCACGCAAATCAATCCCAGCTCTCATCGTGTAAACAATCGTGAAATAACAGCACCGAGCGCACGCCTATTGCATAATTAGTAATCCGCTCGAGACTCCTTATTTACTGCGCGCCCTCATCCACTTGTTGCGATACACACACACACTCGCGAGGCAAGGTGCAAGCGCACATGCCAAGGAAGCCTCTCTGCAGCTCGCTCGCGGCTCTATTTATTTGTTAGCTCGCGGGCGAGTTGCGCGCTGAGTAAACAATGTCGGCTGCGCTTTTGGCAAGCCGTAGCGCCTCGAAGATGACACATCTGAGTGAATTATTATAAATCGCTGCTATAAGATGGATCTGCCGAAAACGGTCGTTAGGTCGGATACTGAGAAAGCGGATTTCGGCTTGACGTGTAAGATAATATTGTAGTTGTGCTAGTAGGTTTTGATTTCGCCGCGGCTAAGTGTCGCGAATTTTCGCGAGCACGTGGAGGTGGTGCTGCGGAATTTACGGTCTGCTTGTTTCGTCAATCACGATTGCCGAGCGAATTTGTTTTTTAGTGGTAGTTAATGCGCACTTTTGTTTTAAAAGCAAGGACGCGGCGCGTTTTACGCTCGCGTTCTATTTTTGAAGAGAGTGTTAAAAAACAATGGTTTGAAACATTCAGTGTTTGATTTTGTCACGCAACCGTGTAATGCTTTAGACTGGTTATTAATTAAAATAAACCTAATTATTCGTGGGTAGAAGCAGACAGAGCTAATACTCTCGATAGCTGCACCGCTAAAACCAGATTCCGTTACAGAATCACGCCCATCAGAATATCTCAGGCATAAATCTGGCTATTGCGAAATGCCATTCGAATTACTTAATCTTTGCAGAAGAATGTCTGGAAAGAAAAAAAGAAAGGCCCCCCCGGTAGCGCGCGTGTCACAATGACCTTGTTCTTTTCGAGAGTAAGAGAAAAAGAGAAAGAGAGTGAAAAAAAGAAAGATTCGAACCTATAAAAAAGAGAACATCTACGAGCAAGAGACTAGCGGTGTATACGATCCGTATGCGCTTGCGGTTATATGGAGATTGCGCAGCTCTCGGCGTGTATCTCGTTATGAAACGCGCGAGAGACGGTTCGTTAGCGGCTTTGAACTACTGAAAAATTTCCGAGTCCGCTGGCGTGTTATATGCAGGATCGGAATTCGTGGTTTCTTTCGTAAAACTTCACGGCTTTTTCGATTTTTTAATCAGGCTTGGATTGCGCGACTTCATTCATTGATTTGTTTATTGAGAATTACGCGGATATGTATCTTGTTTTTGTTTTACAGGGACGTTTCATTCAATTGAATTGAATTTATTTTTTCTGTCTCTTCGAGTTGTTTGAAAGTATCGAACGGTTATTTTATAACTCATAATTTTTATAGCTTATTTTATGGCAAGAAAAATATACTGCTTTTTTATACGTGGTTTATACTTTAAGTGGGTGTAGGATCAGTGCATTAAATTTTTCCTGGTGTATTTTTACAGACGATATGGTCATAAATTATCACTTTTTTGATAAGAGAAAAAATGTTTTCTAAGTATAATTTTAAAAAACTACCCTTATCATACATTGAACAAAAATAAAGATATCTCTAATCGTAAGCTAACTGATAGTAACCGTTCTAAAAGCATTAAATTACACTATCACCAAACTTACAACAATACACCAGTACATTAACATACCTCTACCAAACCCAAAAATCCTCTAAAAATTCTCCGACCTCTCCTGCCGACCGAGCGCGTAGGCGTCCCGAGAAATTCGCCCGGCCAATTATGCGGTCAATCTCCCGTCCGTGCGCCCCGGACGAAAATAATTTTCCCCAAAGACACACGTAAATCCGTGCGCGCAGCCTCTCACTGTCTCGCGCTGCCGAAAAAAAAAAAGAAAAAGGTAACCGCGAGCCCGTGCCTGCTCGTTATCCGGTGTATAGGCGAGTGAAATAATCGAGGTCAGATGCTTCGGAACAGGTTGCAAGGCGGGCCGATAAGGTCGGTAATTATAGATTTCTCGTGCTTTTCGCGAGCCCCGCTTGTTTGTGTACGAGGCGCGCCGCGAGCTTTTCGCGCGCTCGCGCCGATTCTAATTGCGGATCAGCTGTTTGGCGCGAGGGAGAGTCTCTGTAAACAGAGCTTGCTAAGCGGCGTCTAGCTTATGAATACAATGTTTTTTTTTATTCTTTTTTTTTTATTGGTTGGTCGTGGAATGACGTTAGTATGGTTTGGGCATCGTTCGAGGCTGTTGAAGTTTGCGGGATTTTCTTTGTTGTTCGTTTATCGGAAGGAGTTCGAGCTTTGGTTTTTTCAGTTTTATATTTTCGTTTTATTTCAATTCTTTAATATTGTTATCGACGCACGTTGCGATATCCAGCGCGTGAAAAAGTTTAATGATAGTTGATAAAGTTCTTAGTAGTTTAAGACCTATATGCCTGCTTTGAAATTTGTTTGAAAATACTTGTCGATATTTTCCTGTTATTTTATTTATTTTGTCAATAATTTTATATCTAATAATAACAATAACAATTATGTTTGTATTGACTAAAAATAATTTATGTGAAGTTTTACAATCGCAAAAAATGTTAATGTTTATAAGAAATATTATAAATCTTAATGCATGTATTTTTAATTGACAATTATTATAAAATTGTATATAATTAATGTAAATAAACAAAAAATGAGCTGTCATAAAACAGGTATTAAGTAGAAAATCGAAAAATCTATGTGCATACGTATATAAAATGTAAAAAATGATTTAAATTGAATACATATGATAGACATGTTTTATTAAGTAATAAATATATAAATTGTTTCCATTACATTTCCTGGTAGAAAATTGATCATATTCTGGGCAGAATTTCTGTTCAACAAATGTTAAAATGACCGTTATCTAGATATTCTGTTCAAAGTATTTCAAGAATTTTTAGATGAGTATATCATTCTAACATTTGTTGAACAGAAATTCTGTCCAGAATATGATCAATTTTCTACCAGGGTTTTTATTACCAAAAATACTTAATCAGAATAGTAAGGGTACCATTTACACCAGAAAATTAATATTCGCTAAATATCCCCTGCCCCAAACAAAGTTTCCAAATAGTTATATCCTACAATGAATAACGTAACTCATGAACGTTATCAAATAATCACGCAACACTAACCATCGACTCCTCTTTCTTTTCCAGAAAACGGCGTGGCCAACAATGTGCAGCCGACAATCGTGAAGGCCCCTAAGGACAGGCGAAAGTTCAATCAGAAGGTAGGCATTGTTTTCCTCAACAGCAGCTCCTCTGCATCTCATTTGTTTGAAACGCGCTCGCGCCGACAGCGACCCGACCAGAAGAGAGCGTCCAGAAATAAAACACCGGAAAAAGCGAGCTGCGACGACGACGAAACACGCCTCCTCCTTAGAGACCTCCAGGGCACGTACGCGCGCCCGCTCGGACTTGCGACTTTACGCAACCAGACGAGCTTCGCTTTTCTATTTTCGCCCCTCTCACTCTCGCGCCGTGATTCGCTCGGACACTTTTGCGCTATTCGCGCCAGCGCGCTGCGAATCGAGCGTAAGATGTTTTCTCTGGCGTGCTTTGGTCGGGTTGTTGGTTTTTTATTTTCTTTTTTTTTCGGGTTTGTCGTGACTGATGGGTTATGGGAGTTGTTTTAGACGTGAGATTTTTGGGTGTTCAGTGGATTTTTTTTTAATGCAAAGTTTATTGGTTTCTAAGCTGAAGTATTCAGCCGAATGCTAATAGGATGTTAATTTTATGGAATAAGCGTAAAATATTTCGTGGAATGGCAATTTTATGAATTGAAAACTAAAAAAATCATAATGTTGAAATGATTCTTGATGTATCAATTAAAATCACTATTATTTTGAAATTGTATTAAGAAATAAATTTTAAGTTTAGATTTGGAGGCTACAACTCTGAAAAAAACTTCTGGGAGCTGATTTTTTAAAACAAAGTAAATGTTATAAGAAAACTACGTGACTAGAAGAAAAGTTAAAGTAAATCTTAATCTTGAAATGGTATTTAAAAACTTATACAACTAAATTTATGCACGATGCAAATAACATTTCGGCAAGTTGATTATTTGTCCGAAAAATGCATACGTGCAAGATCAAAAGAGGGCTTTCGCTAACACCATTGGAAAGATAAATCCAAAGGAGTTTGATGGTAGACCTTCTGACATTGAAATATACTTCGATAAATTTTAAAAGACACATTGAAGAAATTCTTTCATATCTCCAATGTGCTTTTACGTTAATAATCCTTTAATCTGCGATATTGGAAAAACAATTAAGATTCGGTTGCAGCTAATGAGCTTAACACCTCATTCAGCATTGCTTTTGTCAAGATACGATATCAAAATCAAAAGCAAAGGATATCCTTCATCCAAAAACCGACAATAATCTTTAGCTTACGCCAAACGAATCTTCATTATTCCATAAAAGAAAGTTCCGCGCCTCAACGAGATCAGACCGAGCGAGCAACCTTGCGCTCCCTCAGTTCATCTGCTCGGAAGGATGCACGCACGCACGCACGCACCTTCGACGCTAAAAACAAAAAACAAGTCTTCGATTATAAAAAATAAAAGAAATAATTATAACCAAGTACCCCTTTCTAATTTTTCCAGGCGAGCGACTTCACGGATATCGGAGACTGGCCGACTTTGGGCGCTCAAGGAGAGGTGGGTCTCTTTCCCTTTTTCTTGCTCTCACTCTCTCGGGAGTATACATATACACGACGCACACAAATGCGCGTGCATGCAGCTCCGTGTATAAAAATCATTCCCACGGACACGTCGTCGAACGTCCTTTCCTTTCGCCTCGCCAAGGACGTTCGAGAGCCGTGGCGCGCAACGCAAAAGCTAGAAGCTGCCCGCGCGGAGTCCTCGGGTACTCGTACCGGCCGGCGCCTCCGCGCGCGTGCACCGCGCACCGTCGCTCTTTCTCTCGCGAGCGAGAGCCAAGGCGACGGGCGCTTTGCTACAGGAAAACAATTAATTGAGCTGCGAACGATTAATCGGCGGGGACCGATCGCTGCGGTCCATCGTCGCACGGACGTTCGGACAGATTTTTATTTTTTTTTTTTTTTGAGCTATGTACAGGATGTGATTCTTTGTTTGACGGCTTGTATAGTTGGCTGTGATTTTTAACTTTATAGATTATTGGCAGACTAAAAATTGTTATTAAAATGTAAATATGATTATTATTATTATAATTTGATATGGTAGTAGGAAGGTTACAAAATATTGATTAACTTCGAGTAAAAGATGACGCATTAGTTTAACACTACGAACGAAAATTCAGCTTTGCATAACATTAGAATTCTAATAGCGCGCTTGTGATGTCAATTTTCGCGACGGGAAGGTGACGCATATGTGTATGTAATTATGAAACGCGTTGTTTTCTGTTTTGCGCAGAAGAAGCCAAGCGTGAATGGACCCAAACAGAACGGTGTCATCGAGCACCAGGGCGGTAACTCGAAGGAGGGCAGCGTCGGCACCTCCGAGAGCAAGGGCAAGGAGAATAAGGAGCAGAATCACTGCCAGGAGGATAGCGACGAGCACACCGATATTGTCGATAAGAAAAAGAAAGGTAACACACTTCCCTTATTGTTTTATTATGACACGCTAATTTTTTCAAATATTTGGTTTATTATTTCTGATTAGTTATCAAAATAAAAACAGTAATGTATTTGATGAAATGATAATATTCTCGAAATTATAAAGTTGTGCAATAATAAATACGTCTGGTTGTTCTGTATAGTGCTATTTTTTGTGGTCGAGAATAGCGCTAGTGAACATTAACTGCTATAGTATTGATAATATATTTTAAAGTGTTGTTTATATGATCACGTCGTTTACCTTATTGAATTTCTTAAAGTTTCGTTAATTGTTTGCCATTGTTAAACTATGGAAAAGATTGAGTCATTTTACACATATATATTTATTTATAATTTTTTGTGCTAATCAAGTTATTCCTTTTGTTTTTACAGCTAATAAGCAAAAATGGGTTCCGTTAGAGATTGACATATCGAAAAATCGCAGCAAGAGAGAGCGTTCACCAAAGCATCATTCGCAAAGAGAAAAAAATTTAGATAGCAGACGAAATGGTGATTTTTTCTTTTATTATTAATTATTATTATGTATTGTATATTTTCACTTACAAAAGCAATATTTCAAAATAGCGAACTATCTTCTGATATATAAATGTATCTTTGATTAAAAGAAAATACATTATTATCGATAACATATTTTTAATTTTTTTTAACAGAAGATGAGAATTGGAGGGAAAGGGATTACGATAGATCCTCTTACAATAACAATTACCGTGGAAGCCGCGGTAGAGGAGGGTACCGGGGCCGTGGACGAGGCCGCGGAAGCTTGTCTCGCGGTGGTTTCCGTCACAGGCATGATTATATGGGCTACCCATCGGACTATTCTCAGGTGATTATTTCTCAGGTGAAGACCCTTTGCATAATTACATTTTTTGCATTGGACTCTTTATACTGATTTTTATGATGACAATTTGTGGTTTTATAACCGAGTTATTCTGTGAGAGATTCACAATTTTGATGGTAGAACTGAAATGAATTGATGTCGTAAAGCAACTGTTACCTAATTTATTGGTCGTTAATTTAGTTATGTATTTTGCTTTTGTTTAGGTAAACAAATTCGGCGCTGCTGATCCTTCCTACATGATGCCTTATATGGGAACGTTTTACTTTAATAACGCAAACTATGTAAATTTGGATAATTCGACTTTAAAAGTACACATAAGGAAACAAATGTAAGTTATCTACCACCTAAACTTTCCTCGTTTTTAAAGTAGCTAAACTTTTATTTATATTTATTATTAATCTCTTTCCTTTTAATGTTTCAGAGAATATTATTTTAGCGAGGAAAATCTTTTAAGAGACTTTTTCCTAAGAAGAAAGATGGACGCGCAGGGTTTCCTCCCGATAACCCTGATTGCTTCTTTTCATCGCGTGCAAGCCTTAACCACGGACGTTGCTCTAGTCATAGAGGCCATTACAGAGTCAGATAAGCTAGAACTGGTTGAGGGTTTTAAGGTGATTATTAATCAATTGCTATTGATTTAATAAACGCACGTATTAGTTTATGTTTGGCAAATTAAATGTTTGTTAAATCCGTTATTACGTGCAAAATCAAAAGAAGGCTTCGCTAACGCCATTAGGATAACAAATCCAATGATTGGAGTTTGATGGTTACCCTTCTTACATTTAATTTAATGATTATCTAAATTCTTCGAATTACTAACGATTAAATAGTTATCATAAATTTTATCGTGATTAATAAAAAAACTAAATCTCTAGTTTAAAACTGAAGTTTCAGTTTACATTAATTATCTCTAGTCAAACGACGTAAGCTACGTTATTAGGTCAGGGCGATTACGAAAGTAATGTTCCCTCGTTCATACCTTTCTTTCCACTATATCTATAGACATATGAGTAATAGAGTTAAATGTAAAAATACAGCATTCAGTGTAGACTTTATTTGTCGTACTTTTTTTAAATAAGAAATTTCTATCGTAAATACTAAAAATAGTTGTCTATTATTATATCTATTAAAGCAATGGACAAATTTTAATTCACTTAAACAAATAATTATAAATTTAAAACACATGAATCCTATAACATGTTTATGTAAAACTATAATTAATCAAGTTTTTCCTTAATTTTAGGTGCGTACCTTATTTGATCCGCTGAAGTGGCCTATTCTCGATTCCGCTGGCAATCCGGTCTACTCGGACTCGTCCGACACCTCGTCGAACTCACAGAACGACGTAATAATGCCGCATCATCATTCGCAACCCGAGTTTCATCCAGCAGCTAAACCCCTCGCGACAATACCTGCTCCCCCGATTCCTCGATTGCTTCAGACTCCCATGATCATCCCAGACATCCCGCGTCTCAGCGAATCCGAGAGCATCGGATCGTCAGTGGGCGATAGTCTAAATCCTGACGTGCCCGAATTTGTGCCCATTGTATTGACTGCTATTAAAGCTGAGGAAACTACAGAAACAAAGAAGGCAGAAAATGAAAAGAAAGAAGAATCAAAGGCAGACGTAGAAGAAAAGAAAAAAGACGAGAAAAAAGTTGAGGAAGAAAAGAAAGAAGCTTGTAAGAAAGACTCGAAGAAAAATTCAACGGACACTCAGAGGAAGAGTCCACCGTTGACTAACGGAGAAGCTCAACCGGTTATAGATGATGTTTGGAAAGAGGTTTGTACTACAAAAACATTTTATAATAAATCATGTTTATATTGCTCTTTTTTTCAAATTTTTGTAATAAACTATTATCTATAAAAATTATTTTTTTCATTTAGGTTAAGAGAAGAGTAAAACAACATCCAAAAGAAAAAAGTATGAGCAATCAAAAAGATAATAATAAAGAGCAAGAAAAAGAAGAATTGGACTTTCAATTTGATGAAGAATTGGATACTCCTCCTCCAACTGGACGACACAATGCTTTTTCAGAATGGTAAGAAACGTTTTTCGATACTACACAAATTTCGATACTATACAAAGTGATGATATTATTTATTTTTGTCTTCTTTTCCCGGCTGAAAAGTACTGATGATATGAATTATTCTGAATAAATGATTTTTTTTCTTTTCAATTTAAATAATTCGATTCTGCAACATATTTCATGAAATATTTTGATAATTTCAGGTCTGAAGATGACGATGATTACGAATTGTCTGATGGTGACATAAATAAATTGCTGATCGTCACACAAACTTCCTCATCAAGGATTCCAAAACATGAAGGATATGATCGCACTGGAGATTGGACTACTAGGGTTAAGATGTCACAGGATCTTGAACAAGCCATCAATGATGGTTTGTACTACTATGAGGAAGATCTTTGGGGAGAAGAAAAACAAAAAGTAAGTACTTTGATTAAGTAGCTTGAAAAATTTAAAATAAATTTTAACTCTTTCCATGTACGAAAAAGTGGAATTAGTACGAAAAATTTATATAATGTGATGAAAATTACTATTTTTGTCTTCTTTTCCCGTCAAAAGAAATTATGTTGATTCTAATCATCTGATCAATTTAAAATTTGGAGATAATAATACCCCTTTATGTAAGAGAATAACATTTATCTAACTCGAATCTTTTTTTTTACAGTTCGGTTCTTCTTCATCGATTGGAAGTTACAAGACTATTAACGTAATTAGCCAAGAAGCATTCGAGAAGATAGCGCCTAAGGCACCGCGCAAGGCGAACCCGGAGGTACCGCCACCGCCCCCGATGCCGATGGAAGACGCAGATGTACCCAAGTCGGCTGAGTCCAACAAGCAGGCGACGCAGCCGGCTCAGGTTCCTGCAGGACAGGTGCCGGAAAAACAAATCGCCGAGAAAAGGCGCAAGACAAAGAGTCGTGAAAGGAGAGCTGTACCGAGGTTCTTCGCGGTCGTCAAGGACGAGCCGGCGGTCGATCCGCGTACGCCACGTAAGCGCAAGACGCGCCATAGTAATAATCCACCAGTCGAGCATCACGTTGGTTGGATTATGGACGTCAGAGAGCACAGACCTAGGACGTACTCTACAGGGTAAGATATTAAAAGCTCAAATCATTTGATTCCAGAGTTGTTAGATTTTAAATATAAATATTTTCGTTTTTTTTAATTTTTAGAAGCAGTACTGGTACCAGTCCAAATGAAGGCTTCTTAGCTAGCAGTTATGGTAGTGCTCCTCAATCGTTGCCAACTTTCCAACATCCTAGTCATTCATTATTGAAAGAAAACAACTTTACTCAACAAGTATATCACAAATATCATTCGCGATGTTTAAAAGGTAAGTTGTTCGATGTGATTTGGTAATGTACATACATAATGCATTTTGATCATGATGAAAATTTTTTATTTTGTCTTCTTTTCCCGGCAGAAGAAAATATGTTGATACGAATTATCTGATTTTATTATTCGTATAATTTTATTTAACATAACCTGAATGTAGAATATTTACATAAAATTTTTATTACAGAGCGTAAAAGACTGGGTATTGGTCAGTCGCAAGAGATGAATACACTCTTCCGATTTTGGTCATTCTTCTTAAGAGAAAACTTTAATCGTACTATGTACGAGGAATTCAGGACAATAGCTTACGAAGATGCTTGCGAAGGATATCGTTACGGACTGGAATGTCTATTCCGATTTTACAGTTACGGTTTAGAGAAGAAATTCCGACCACAACTTTACAAAGACTTTCAAGTAGAAACGTTGAAAGATTATGAAAGTGGTAAGTTAAATAATTTTTAAATTTTCTCATTGTATATTTCGGTGTCTTACTTTTATGGAAAATTTTAGTAGAATTTTTGCTTTACTTAAACTGGAAAATATTATAGACAATATTTGATAATATTTATAAGTATACTGTTTCTTCATATATTGTACATATGTTACCATATTCAAATGGTAATGATATGTAATAATAAGCGTTTATGAATTGTTCAAATTTACACTAGTTCTAGTTAATATTCTATTCACTACCAGAGTTACAGTGATATTTAAAAAATTAGCATTGGCAAATTCTAACATTAATTTTATTCTTTTTTTAGGTCAACTTTATGGACTAGAAAAATTCTGGGCGTTCCTAAAGTATTATAAGCACGCAGATCAACTTCACGTTGACCCTAAACTGCAAGAACATCTCGAAAAATTCAAGACTATTGAAGATTTTAGAGTAGTAGAGGTGAGGCTTTTATTTGAAATTTTAATTTAAACTTATTTATTAAATATTATGTTGATAAATGATTCAAAATTTAATATCTTTAATGAATAAAATATTTATTTTTCAAACTTCAGCCACAAATAAATGAACTCTCGAGATCTCAAGCTGCCAAGCGACGTAACAGAAGCGTCTCCGAAAGCGCCAGCGGAGTCGAAGCGTCTTCAAATAACCGCATACGTCGACTCTCAGGTGGCTCTAGCACGGTTACACTGCCCACCGCGAACAATTCTACGGCCTCAAATGCCTCACAATCACAGCCACAGCAAGCGCAAAAACAGAGTGTCAATCTTGCACAGTATCGCCATCGCGCTGGTTCGTTTGGCTCGGGTAGGCTCTACCATTCCAAGCGACGAACTGATTCCACATCGTCGACAAGTCAACAACAACAGAAACAACAGCAGCAGGCTCAACCTCGCAGCAGACACAACTCGGGCAATTTTGCCAAAGCTCAGGAGGTGATCAAGACTGCGCAAAAATGAGCGAATCCTCTGACGGTAAGTCGACGATATTGGAACGCTCAGAAAAAACAACATAAATACAACTTTGAATAAGTGGGTGTCGTTTAATGGTCGAAGATGTTTTACTTTTTTGATTTTTTAAAGTACGAGATCGTGGTTTTGTTAAAGATAATAATGAAAGAAATTGTTGATGGTCGACGCACCTGTGCGCATACTCAATTTTGCTGTGAAGAAAAAAGAACGCACTACGACTGAGGAGAGGCTATTCGTTTTTTCTTTTAACTAAAAAAAGATGGAATACGTAGATTTTCGTATGTACACCGAAATTCTTCACTATATTTTATAAAAGCGATTCATTAAAAATGTCCCGAACATGCGTGGCAATAAAATAGACGATTAAGGAATTGCAGCGATTAAATTCCACCGATAGAGCCAGTCTTTTATGGTTATAAATATTGAGGAAATTGTCTTCCCGCGCGGTCTGGGTGAATTCCGTCTCTCCCTTCTTTTCTGTCTCTTCGTTCACTTTAGTTTTTATCTATTTAGTAATGACGAACAGATGAAAAGAAGAGCGAGTGTTCGAGAGACCGCATTAAAACTTATTGAATAAAAATAATAAGGCGAGAAGCATATACGTGTTTGAGAAAACGAGGGAATTATTAAGATTCAAATTTCCAGTCGGTGCACATGTATTTATGAATTTTTCGAAATGATAATGTTCTTATAAAATCAATAAATTTACACGCCTATTCTCGGTAAGCTATGTAGCGTTAGGACTTTATACTACTACTACTGTTTCTGGTAATTATAATACTGATATTATCGTAATAGTAGATTTAACGAAGTAAAATAAGGAGTTAGTGAAGAAACACGATTTAGTATAGTACGTGTTATTAATCGCGAGTAAATTCGCTCGAGCCTAATTTTTGATGATCGCTCTTTGAATTTGCTTCAAGCTTAATCATTCTATTCTAATTTTCTTTCTTATCGACAAAAGACTATAAACTTGAAACTTGAGAGCCGATTGTTCTTAAAGTAAAACTTTGAAACCTCATGGTGACTTTAGTGAAAAAAGTTTAATAATTCTTAAGACTTTAGTAGTTTTATACGTCACTGCAAACATGTGCTCACCTACCGTAGACATCCAGTGATATTGTTGGCTCTTTTTATTCTAAAGTAAAAACTCTAGTGAAATGCACATAGTAAAAAATCGATGAATGAATCCGTTCAAATAGTTTCGATTGCGAATGTAATTTTACGTTACTTATTTTTTTCTTTTTTTTTATTGTCCACTTCTACTAACCATACGAAAATAACTTAAACGAAAAAAATTACAAAAAAAAATTTCACAAGTTGATAGAAGCCTCTTACACAAAGCGCGCTTCGCTCGTCTGTTCTACTCGATTTTTACGCGAAAAAGGGCGTAGCGTGTCTTACTTCTTCATAAAATTTTCTAATAAAACGTTCCCTGCAAATCTCATGCTGCACTGCCATATATATATCTATATGTATGAAAATACGCACCTTGTTCATCTCAAAAGAAACAGAGAGAGAAAAGATCGTAAAGTCTGAAAAGCTTGTTTTATGCTTTGGCTCGATTTTGAAAGCCCAATAGCGCTTCGACAATCGTCTTATGTATTTATTTGCCATCTTCATTTCTTCTGGTAAGATTTACGAAGACGGAAAAGTCGCTTCTTTATTGAATAAGGAAGATTTGAAGAATAAAATCTATCAATCCAAGTAGCATACGATTTATAACAATTTTATTCTGCTTAATTTTTTAAATAGTAAAATGTTGCAAAGGATGAAGTGCTTTCTTAAAAAACATAAAATTTTGTTATATGCTTAGATCTTCAGTGATAAATTGTTTAAATTATAATTCAAATTGAATTCATTGATTTTTAACTGTTTCTTCATAATGTATAATTATGTACATATAATAATTCTCCTTTTAAAAATAATTTTTCTATCTGTAATATATACGTAAGAAAAGTGACTTACACAAATTATAAATTTATTGTTTCAGTTTTTTGCAACAAATATTGAATAATACATGATATAATATTATAATCATTTAAAATTTGTACAGAAGAAGTAATTTTTATCAAATAACCGTAAACTTATTCAAAAATAAGTGACTTTAACCGAATAAATTACTAATTTAATAGTTTCGAAAACATTTACATTATTTAACAATTCAATATATCGAGCATATCTCATGTTTTATAGTTTAATTTAATAGCAGATTTTTGTGATTATTAATTATTTTGCGGGAAAATTGCATCTTAAATGAAGAATCTGCAAAAATTTACCTTACGCCCTGATCGAGGTTTCGACAGAACGAGCGAAAATTAAAGAGCGCACAGAGAAACTCGCACAAATAAAAAAGATTTAAGAGCGAGACACAAGCGCGCGAGGCCAAATTGTAAGTATAGGTGAACGAAAACATTAAATTGCTTACGTCATTAATTGAGTACGACAGTTGACTGTAAATAAAGTAACTCTTACAAGAATGTAACGATTGTTGATGCTGAACGTCGTCTCATAGAAAGCGATGTAGGTTTATATTATTATTAATATTATTATATTATTTTTGTTGTTTTAAGCGAGTGACTACCTATTTTGTCATTAAGATATTTGTCACGACGGCGAATGTGCATTTGATAAAAGGACTATATATAAGAATGGCGAATTAGAAGAGATTTGCGTGTGTACACTTAAATCCAAAGAATCGAACCATTTCTTTTGAAAAAACTTTTAGTTTTATACAGTTGCTCAATTTTTTGAGATTTTAATATTATCGATCATGCACGATTATAAATGCTGCTCTGTACAAAATTTGTGTATAACATTCTTTTTCGATAAGCTTAATTATATAATTAAATAATGTATTTACTTACTACGTTGTAAAATAATCTAATGAAAAATATAGTTATGATTATTATTTTATGAACTAAATCAATTGTCTGAGTATAACTATATTTGTTAGGCGAGTTTTTGTGTTCTTCTCTAATATTTGGGGCATTTAAATAAAATATTGACTAATATAAACTAATTTTGTATGTTTTACGCAAAAACTTACCTTGTAAATAATAAGCAGTATTAAAATCGAGTAACAACTGTACAGTACAAGGGAAAAAGTTATTTTTTTCAATTTTTAATATCACAGTGGTTTGATTCTTTGAAAAAAATTTAAGTGTGCGCGCGGTGGTCTGAAACCGGGCGAGAACGTTGAGAATATGAAAAAGAAAAACACATTGGGATCGCAAGGGCTGAACGAGTCTGCTGTAGAGTTCGCTTGGCGCGGCGTACTCGCGTCTCAAATGGAGCGACTTGATTATAGATGTACTTTTCTCTGTTTTCTTTTTTCTTTTTTACTTGCAGTTTTAGCGACGAGAATTATCCGTTGACGCGTTTTATCGAATTTATATACTAACGAACCGTTTTGAAGTGTAAGCTCAAAAAAAAAAACAGTTGAATTTTAAGTTCTTTTTTTCATAGCACTTTAAGGGAATGACAGTGGAGAAAAAGCAGAAAGAGTTGATTTTGATTTTGTTTATGTTTTATCCAGCGCACATGACACGAAAACTCGCACGATACTAGGTCAGACGATAAAGTGTGTTAGGGCATGCGAAGGCATGTATTGAATAGCGACAAGCGAGATGAACGTACGCCGTGAGATCAGAGATCTCAGCTTTGTAATATATATACATACTTACGATAAACAAAAACTTACCTATATTGTTACTTATAAATATAATATATATTATATACATAATGCTGATGATATATAAATATCTTATTTTAAGGCTTTCGCTATAATATAGTTGGGTGGGGTTAATGGTTGGAGACAACTAAAAAATGTATAAAAAAATGTTACATATATTATATATAAAAAAATATAGATATAGTTATATTCATATACATGAGGAGCGAATAAATGCAAATTATATATCATAACGCCGTAAATATTAAAGCAAACAAAAAAAAAGTAACGCGACGCGTGTTAAGCCATGCATTAGTTCCGTAATAAAAACAAAAATGAAACGAGAATAAGTGGAGAGAGCTATAATCGGAAAAAACAGATAATCCTTTTTGTTAAACCTTTTTACAATGACGAACCATTAAATAATAACTTTTCTCGATTTGCATAAGCGTTGATATCAAGTCAGTTTAATTATTATTAAAAGAAGAAAGGATAATCTCGTTAGATTGATTAGCTCTGCGATCGGGCGAGCTCCGTTAAATAGGAACCTTTGCTTTCTTTCGCGATAGTGCCTTCAATACGAAAGGGAAAAAGTATAAACCGGTCGATCATGTAAACCGCCTTTTTTACGATTTTTACACTTGTCCCCCTGTTTGTATAAAAAAAAACAAGTAATAAAGATGAATAATTAGGTGATAAATAATGTGCTAGATGTCAGCTTTTTCTTCTTTCCTCACGAAAGTACTGCTGCTAACTCAGACTGGTGATTTTTTGAAATAATAATAAAGGAAAATAATGATGGGCTCGCGACTTTTAAAAAATATGAAAAAAATAAAAAGAATTCTTTCCTACTTACTTTTATGCATTTTTCTATCTATAACGAGTGTAAAGATGCAGACGGCATAGCTTCGGTCGTATTGCAATGAAAATGAAAAGCACAATTTGTAAAGGCAAGCGCGTTTCAATCGTGCAATTGTAAATTTTAAATTGAAAAAAAAAAAAAAAATGTCGATGTAATTTTTCGTTTGATGAGGCTGGAGGAAGGGTCGTTCGGTACCTGAAATCTATTCATATCTATATATATCGTTGTTAAAACGATGCTTTTGTTTTTATTATTCGATAGTCGAATTATTACATAAAATAAAATATAAAAAACGAACGATTAATTGCAAAATCTCAGTCGAGAGAATCTCTTGCGATTGTTCGACCGGAGCTTTTTTTGTTAACGCATGCAAGATCAAAAACAGCCTTGTGCACAATGACGACGTTGACGACTAATTGCAATCGCGGCGCGTTTCATAAAGAAAAGTCAAGTACGAAAGAAAGGAAAGCGAGAAGGTAGGAGGATGAGAAAAAAGTAATAGGTAAAGGAGCGTCGATCGGCGCACCGCAATTGTCAGCCATGTAAATATATTCATAGTTCATAAAGAAAAACTAGACAATAGGATGTAAGAGAAATAATAGTTCCAGGCGAGAAAAAAAATCCAAAAAAGATGTCGATTTAAAGCCGTGGACACGGCGCACCTAGCGAGTGACAGTGCTGTTGTGATAATGTGATGAATTTATGATGCTGATTTAACTAATGATGAAATTGATGCTATGATGATGATGCAAATCTGTACCATGTGTCTGATTACGAATCTTGTGTATGTGTACTTGGGAATTGTAACGTTTGTGAATATAAAATAAAAAACCAAAAAAACCGAATCTCAGTGTTTTATTTTTCTTTTATCTACACCCGAAATAATTTTAAGTATTTACATTTTAAAATTGGAGAAATTGTCCAATCTTGTTGCAATGCGATTTTTCTCCTTTATTTCATTGAATGCTATTATGTATTCGACCGAAATAAAACAGGAAACATGTTCATTAAGACAAATTATAACATCCTCATTACATTCAACAAGCTAGCCTACTTCTCAAAAATCACATTCAAAATCTCGAATCAATTCACTACAAGCCAGCGATTCGCCCACTGCGGATAAAAATATACGTAGCACTTAAGCGAAGCTCAATGAAAGCGGCAGACTATAAATAAAGTCAGAGATCCGCGAGAAATCGACGGCGAAGGACTCGAGAGAATGAGCTTGCGGAAAAGAAAGCTTCATAGATCACCGGAGGAAAGCCCGTTGATCCTCGGATTCACGCTGCGCTCTGTCCTCGAAGCGGAATTAATAAACACGAGCTTCTTTGAATTAGTGAGTCGGCTGAGAGGGGAAGATGCTAAACTTGGAAGAGGGAAGATTTCTTTGTTTTTCTCGGGTATTGTTTGTAGAGTGAAGAAAAAGTTAATGATCGCATTAATCAAATTGGCTGGAGGAAAAGAAGTTATTGGATGGGAGGGCGTTTAAATTGGCCTACTGGTTTAAATGAGAACGTTTTTACTAAAAGTTTAATAGTACAAATAGACAGGTTCTTTATTTAAGTTTGATATTATAATATTTGTAACGATATTTTTTTTATCTTTGACATAGTTTTAATTTTTGTTTTTTTTTTTTTTGTTTTTTGTTTTGGTAATGTATATATATTTGGTAAATATGAGCATATCAGTTCGTTTTTTATTAAATTTTTAGATTTTCCGTAAACTGAATTTTTTGGGACAACATTAGGTTTTAATTAATGAATAACTTTATTTTTTTATATATGCTTGAATTACAAAATTCTGGTCCAACAAAAATTTCTTTAATAGAAAATCCAGAAATTTAAGCGATGGGACACTCTCATGCTTTTATTCAAACAATACATTATCAAAAGTTTACGATATTTATAAATTTAATGACACAAATAACGAACATAACTTAAGATAAATAAAAAGTTAATTTCAATGTTCGAGTACTAAGTATAATTTGAATCTTAAACTACAAATTAATAAAGCATGTTGGATCCATATAATTTAAATAGACAGTATTTAATAAATTTTTCGTTCGGACAATGCAAAAACTATTTTCACATAAATATTTATTATAATTACGAGTTTCTATATATAACACAAATTTTGGAATGCCTTATTTATTCATATAATAGTACATTTAAAATATATTGTTTTATTTATCAGACTTTTCAATTATTCTTTACGTAGTACACATAAAGCCATTAACAATCTCCTTAATTATATAAATAATTTATTATATATGTTCAATATTTAAAATTTTAATTGAGTAAGGTAACTTATTGAAGATTAAAAGCTACTTCTCACATTAGGATTTGTAAATGAAAAATAAGAGTTTTTGACGTGTCTGTTCATTATGTTGCATTTGTCATAAATTAAATCATTTAAAAAGATTTTACACAAAAACTTTTTTGTGTAACTTAATACAAATCTTGGTGATTGACGTAGGGATTTTAAAGTTTTCAAATACTTTTCGCAAGATTCTAAATACATTATAAGTTTTAAGTTTCTCATATTGGGAAGTAGATCAAATTGATTTTAAGAAAATTTTTAAATCAAATGTAAGAAAATGTTATGAAATTTTATTTCAAATTAATTGTTATAGTCGATAACTTTTCTTAATTATTTGTTTTCTCAGGAAGAAAAAAGTTTACACTCAAATATTCATATGATAATGTACCATTTATTTGAAACAGTGTATATACAAAATTTAACTTTCCAATATTACTTGTTGCCCATTTGGATTTCAGCAAACCAGATCTGCCGACACAACAAAATCGTTCCCAACATAAAAAATTGAACCAAAACAAGAACACAAAAAAACAAAGAAATAAATAAAATCAAACCAAATAAATCTAAAACAAACCAGACTCAACCGATCCCCAAAACCAAATCCCCATCAAAACCCTCAATTCTAATCTACTTCCCTCAACCCAAAAACCTCAAACTAAAAAAAAAACCTCCCGGCAGTCCCATCGCATATCTCTCTCAGAATCCAGCCGCTCACTTCATCTGCAGCTTCCGCAGTAGATTGCTGAGCTCGCGCTCGAGCCTCGGCGTGAGAAGTAGATTACGACCGAGCCTCGGCGGTGGCAACACGCGCTGCGGCTGTTCTCTTTCTTTATCGCTGTTGTTTGGCTCATCAACGCGATTCAGTAAAGCTCGTAGTAGCTCGTAAAAAGATAGGGAATCCTCGAGTTCTCGGCCCAGTCGCGGCGTGAACGTCGTCTCCTGGCGCTTCTCGTCGTTGTTCGATGGGCTGCCCGACGAGGAGGTGCGCATGTTGGCGTCTGCGGGGTTGAGGTTGAGGTTTAGTTGGTGGGTGAGGGAATTAGTGAGTTGTTGAGATTTTTGTGATATATTTGGGAATGTCAGGCTTGAATAGTTAGTGTAATAGAAGTTAAATGATTGCATACGTTTGGATAAAGTGATAAATAGGACCTAACTTAATTGCCTTATTGTTAGAGTAGTTCCGGCAGTTAGTTAGGTCCTACTTACAGTTGATTGGTCTAACTAAGATCCTATTGGAATAGTTAAATTTATGAAATCTTAAGATCAACGATCAAATGTTGATGGAATAAGCCCTAGTCAGGCTTCAACTAAGTTGTTTTGTTACCAATTTTATTTAGGCTCTTGGTTAGGCTTTTCGAATATTAGATAATAAAATTTCCGTTATTTATAAAACTAGATAACGAACCTATCAATTATTTCAAATTAATTCAAAACGTAAATGCAAGTGTGTCTTGGACATAAAAATTTTTTAAACTCATACCAGAAATAGCGTCGATGTTCCAATTGGGCTGAGCCAGCATCTCTCCAAGAGCCTCGATCTTCTTCCCAGCCAGTTTAGCATCAGATCGCCGCCGCCTACCCAGCCTCGGGCCGAACCACATCGCACCCACTGGACCCTCCGAGTTCTGTAGGCAGTTGCTGCCGCTTCCTGAGCAGCCGTCCGACGTCTCAGGGTGCATGCGCTCCACCCTTGGACCCTCCATCATCTCCGAGCCTCGGCTCTCTGTGAACAGAAAATATAGAAGATTGGATGTGCTGTAAGTAGTACTGATAAGTTTGGAAAATTATGCTTTCATTCCGTCGTTTTGTGGTGAAAAAAGGAGAAAACTTTATTTAAAATTAAAAATTTGATGAAACGTTTGCAACCGTGAACGTATATCGGTGGACTTAAATCTTACGTTTCACTGCACGATCGACTTACAAACTCTGGCCAAACACGGCTCTTCCACGACAAAAATCCCAGAAAACTATTCTTTCTAACAACAATCCAAATTACACGAAATTCATTCACCAGCACGACACCCGATTCTCAAAATCTCAACCAGCACGTACCGTACTCCCCAGCAACTCGGCTCGCCACCACAATCACAACCAGCGCACAGGCCATCGTCTTAGCTCCAGCTCCTTCCATGCTTCCTTCTTTATATCCTCGACTCTCTTTTGACCACAAGAAGATAACTCCGCGACTCTCTGGGATGGAAGACCAGAGCGCGACTCTGTCCCATCTCCCCGAAGCATCGAGCTTTTATACTCGCGCTCTAGGGGATGTTTGCGCGTGTATTTCGTTTTTTTCTCTCGCTCCTCTCCTGGCTGAGGGAGAACAGCGCGAGACGATTTGTATCAATTAAGCCGGGGGGCCGCGCGACTGCGAGTCGCCCCTACGCAATGAGGATCGAGTGAGAAGCTGACGCGCGAGTGAGTACACCTACGCGTCGGAGGGGGCTTTTCCGTTTCTAGATTGTCCTTCTGCAGGGCTGGAGGTGCAGGATCTTGAGAATTTTTAGATCGAAAAGGCATGCTTCGTGGCGAGAGCGGATTTGTCTTCGCTTAGGGATGACGCGCAGCGGAGAGGGATGGGCTGGCTTTTTTTAATCTTTTGCTGCGCAGTTTCGGCTGAGAATAGAGGTGCGATTTCAGGCCGGCTGGTTTTGTTGATTGGGTCCGTGAGGGTGTCTCATTTTGGTAGGGAGTGTTTGTAAGTATGATCTTGAGTGGAATAGTTAATCGTTCTGTTGGGAATGGAAATTGCGCGAGATGAGGTTTTCGGGCTACAAGTGTATGTTTCACGTGTTGCTTTTTTAAAAGTTAGTTTAATTACTTCAGGAATAACTTATGGTACAAACATGTTTAATTAGATGAATTCTCTCCCAGTAATTGTATAGGGATTGTGAATAGGATTACCGTTTTAAAAAAGACTATACGCATATAAGACGAATAAGGCGGACCAGAATCTGATAGAATCTAGGACTTGTGTCAATTTCTTCAGATTTTGTTAACGAGTTCATCAATAATTAGAAAAACTAATAAATTATAATCTCATTTTCTTCCTACAAATAAGTATAATTAGCCATTTTCAAGTTGAAATTGGAGTTTTATTATTGGAATACATTGTGATATAAGTAGATACATGCCGGATCCGACAGACGTCCGGTATAACTTGAGATTCTGAGTTTTGTTACTTAGACAACCAAAGTATCAGTAGTTCGATTTAAGGCTTTTAAAAATTCAAATAGAGTTTTAGAACAATAACGGTAAATGTGTTAAGCTACTTTTTAAAGATCTCTTCGTAATAAAACTAACGTTGTCCACCATTTCCGTTTTTGGAAGCCTTAGATTATGCAACTTTTCATATTTTCAAATCCGAGATCTGGAGCTAAGGACCCTTTACCTAATTAGTACCTTAAAAATGGTCTAGAGCTATAATTATTTAGGAAATGCGAAAAAAGCCATCTCATATCAATACAATAAAAATTCTCGAAGTCTTATCCATCCACTGACTATCTAAAAAAGAATATTCCTCACATCCTACTTATATCTACTCAATCTCAACTGCATAAACTAAAAACAACAACCCTCAAACTCCCTCAATTCGTGCTTACAGCGCAACACGACACTTCCACAAGATTCCAGCGCTCCACAGCTCCATCAGAAATCACTAGAAGACAGGGCTGAGAGACTCGAGGGGGTAAATCCCGTGACGACGACGTGCAGCTTGAAATAAATGAAAGCTCGCGCTCGACTTTCTCTCTCCGCTCCCCTACGCTATGCTATCGCTCTCGCGCTCTGGGGGGAGACGGCTTAAAACCTGTCAATTATCCGAGTCAATTTGGGACTCGACTAATAATAGCCTCTCGCGATTTGCTGATCCTTCCGAGCGAGATGGCGATTGATCGGTCGGAGACTAGCGTAGACCTGCGCGCGGCTAGATCGATGATCGGGAGGAATTAAAATTTGCGAGATTATTTTTAAAGTCGATTTGGAAGGAAGGGAGAGGTAATGGTTGTTCGTCTGATGGAAAAACAAGCTGGCGAGACGATTCAGCGAAACTTGGAAATTAAGGGCCGAGGGAGGGGTGGAAGCTGGGGTTTTTGCGCGGGGAGTAGGAGTTGATGGATTGGGGTAGAAGGTAAATGAGCTGTTTGATGGGACGTTGGATTGTTTTAGAAATTTAACGTTTAATTTTTGTAAATTAAAAAAAAAGCTTATACTTAAAAATTTTTATGTTGAGCAGCAGTAAATATTTTTTTAATAAAAGTTTTTGGTAAAATTTTACAATTTTATTTGTGGTAATTAATTAAGATCCTTCATTACTCGTAAAACGTAGCCACTCTAAGCGTTCTATGTTAT
>UELX01000483.1:0-75733 GCA_900480035.1 Eupelmus urozonus
GGGGGGGGGGGGGGGGGAGAGAAGACCAGGCAGTCGAGGCAGAAAAAGACAAAAGGAACGCGGCCGTGGGAGGTAAACACGGGGCAAAGAAAATAAAGGAAAGCTGAGAGAGAAAAGGCGCGTCGCAAGCCGGAGGGAAAAAGATTTGCGAGGGTGGAGAGATGCGAGCGAGAAAAAAGGTATGCGCGCAGGCTTAGACGGCGGCGCGTCGAAAACTTTTATTAGGGCATCTCTCGACCAGAGGCGCAAGAAGTAGGAATGCAAAACAATATAAGAGGGCTCGTCAGTTATTTGCTGTCCACTGCACGCGTTGTGTATGGTGTAGGTATAGTTTAAGGCTTTTGGGCTGCGGGTGGGTATATTCTTAAAAGAGTAGTTTGAGAAAGAAGTATTTTGTTTAAGAAAAGCGAAAAATTTTGACATTCGGAATGTACTTGTTGAAATTTTTTGTTATACACTTTTTAAATTTGCGTCAAATTACCGATATATACCTGAAAACATAGCCAATATTTCAAAATCAAACTAAAGTTATTAACATACAGTCTAATACAATAAATATCTAACACGATTCATAACAATAAATCAATCAAAATAAACATTGAACATCAGCAACCCCAAAGCCAAACACAAAAGAGCAAGAAAAGAAAGCGGAAATCCCGCAATCCAAATTGAATGTGACAGGTGCGCACTCGCGACTCGAGTTTATACTCGGAACGTCGCCGTCGCGGGGCTTAATGGCTTGATTAATCGCGGCAGCGGCGGCGCTCGTTTATTAAACGACAATTACATCTCGTTACTCGGCCTCTCGCGGGGGAGCAACAACTGAGCGAGGGAAAACGAGGCCAGGCAAGTCGAGTCTTCAGCATCCGACAAAGAGATGAGATGGTCTATATATGCCGAACACTCTTCTTAATAAAAGGAAAAAAGAACAAAGGGGGGAAGTGTGCGATGTCATATGCCGCGCTATTCTCATTTCTGCTCACTTTCTGCGAGGGTTACGTTTGGGGAGTGCGAAAATCTTTCGGTTGCTTTTAGCGCTTTTTTTTAGAAGCGTATTCTTGAGATATTTTGAGCATCGGAGTGAGCGCGGGTGAGTCTAGTTGATTGAAAACGATTAATCATGGATGTGGTGGCGGGTGCAGTGAAAGCGTATTGCTGTTGAGGTTATAGATAGGAGGAATTCGTTAGTGAAGTGGTGTGAAATTTTTATTATACACGGGGAATAATTTAATGGAAAATGCTTTGTTTCTTTATTAAATTAATAAGAGTAATTGGATTAAATCGCGCAAAATGCAGAAAATTAAGGGGAGAACGAGGTGTTAATTATTTTAGAATTAGCAATGTTATTTAATTATTAGGCGAACAATGTTTTAATTACCTGAGTGGAAATTTTCGTCCGTTTTTTTATGCTTTTAAATATAACGTTTAGTTTTAAATAACTTGAATACGAGTTTGCTTTTTCTTTACTTAAAAACATAATTTTAACTTCCTAATGTTTTTAACAGATTAAAATTTTAAATCACAAGTACTGTTATACAGGTATTTTTTTAAATAATTATACAACTACACGGTAATATTAATTATTTAACTATTTATTCTCGTAAAACTGTCCGTTATTTCAAAGTTTCTAACAATAATACTGCAATAAAAGTAGTACCATTGTCATTATATTAATTTTAAATGAGATGATTATTTACCACTATTTTTGTAACTATGTATCAAGAACCTACAATACAATAAAATAAACACAATAAAACTGAAAATATCTCTACACAGCAATTGCAAAATAAAATTCGCATCCTTTACATAAAAAGACTTCGCATCGTTCAGCATCAGCGAATCCCAGTGATCCGTGAATGGCCCTTCGCATTCAAACACGACAGATCCGCGCCGCCCCCCGGAGAACAAACACATTATACCTCCTCCGCCCAGCCGTAAAAACACTTTGTTCGCTCGTCACACCCGGCTCCCGCTCTTTTCTTCTTCAATCGCTGCGCTTTGCCGGCCGTTCAAAGAAAAGCGCACTATAGCCCCCCACCCCTCCTAAAAATTCGAAGGTCGCGCGCCTTTCAAACTCTCTCGCGCAGGTCAAATATTTACGGAACCATTTGTCGATTGCATGAATTTATGAATGAAGTGAGTCAGTCGATTCTCAAAGGGTGGGGTGGAGCGTAAGCCTTTTAACTGTTGCCGCCGTGCTTGGTGTTTATCCGGACGAGCTGCGCTTCTTATGCGTATGAATGTAGGGGGCGATGCCCCCATGAAGCGAGAAGCGCGGGAAAAGTGTCGTGAAGTGTGCACTGCGCGTTATCTCGTTGGCTTTTTTTTTCTCGGCGGATGAGGACAGAGCAAACGGTCGGCCCGATGGATGGGCTTGTTATTTTAATCGGGAACGCGCCGTTTCAATATTTGAGGAGTAATCGGAGTTGAATGTTGTGTAGTATGTTTTAATTGGCAAACATTTGCGTTAGGAGACTTTAACGCTGATAATTCGAGAGATTTTTTTGCAGCAATACGAACTTTATTTTTCGGCTATGCGTTCGTATTTATTTAAGCAAAACATAAAAAATCAAAGCGTTGTTCTTAAAATAACACATAAAACGTAACTAAACTCATTCTTAAAGAGCTTTCAAATCACATCAAATTAGCCCCGGCACTTTAAAATTAGAGCACCATAAAACCAGGCCGTCCAACAGAAGCATATACCTCCGCTCCTCTCTCCTTACCCACAAAGAGCGCTCTTCCAGCTAACGCGCGCCTGTATACCTACCTCAGCAGCGTCCACTTTTCCTGAAACTCAAAAGCCGCAACGAAAGTGTACACAAGCGCCCCCACCCCAACTATTTGAAAACACCGTAGCGCGCGCCCTTCAATAGCGCGCAGCGGGGCCCCTGACCACCAACAAAAAAAAAAGGGACAAGGGAAAGAAGAATCTATCTAGGTGTGTATACATATATATAGGTATATCGACTTACGCGTGGCTCCAGATGTTTCGAGAGCCAGCAGCAGCAGCAGCAGCAGGCCGAGCAGCAGCGCGCCCGCTAAGAGCGGGGACGAGCCAGAGCCGCTACGCCCCATCTCCAGGCCGCATATCACACTATGTGTCTCCCGGCTCTTCTTCTCCTCCCTCTATCTCACTGCGGCCTTTGTGCCCGTTAACTGCCGCGCGCGAACGACGACTGCACCGTCATCCGAGCAGTGCCGATCTCATCGCGCACTATTTAAACGCGCGCGCGCGCGAGGCTAACACCAGCACAGCACGATCATCATCATCATATCATTACGATCACTTATATATGAACGCGCTCACTAGTACTTTCTTGCCACGGGGTTATCAACACTTTGCACACACGAGCTCCTCCAGGGAAATCGCAGCGGCGCCTCCGGTTTATACACCTGTTTGAACAGAGCCAACACGCCTGTCGTTTAGATAACTTGCTTCTGTACACACTGTAGTGGTAGCTCTTGTCCCTCTCTGTGCCTCGCGAGCTTTTGTTTACGAGCGCCGGGAGCTTTCTGCTTTTTTGGCGTTATCTGGGTCGGATTGAAAGACGGGTTATTGCGCCATAAATCGTTCGTTAATTTCCTTTATTTCGATTTTATTCGCAAAGTAAAAAAGAGCGCGCTCATGCATATATTCATGCGCCGCGGGACTGTTTACAGCAGCCGGGCTTGCAATAGTGTAACGAGCGTCTAGCTCCGCCCACGCTTTAGTCAGGTTCTTATATACCGATAAATATATAAATATCCGTCCTTATCGGAGAGAATCAAATTACGCGCGATGTGTTTTGATGAAAAGTTTCTGGGCCGCCTCCGCCCGCATCAATATCCCCGACGTTCAACTTCTCTCCCTCATTCTCCCTCCGCCTCCGCCAGAAAGCTCGCTTTTCGAACGGGCTCGAAGATAAGGCGAGAATGGCGCAGACCCGACGTCGTCGAACTTACTTTCCTCAAGACGCGAGAGAGAGAAATTCAGCGATTGTTGAACTCGCTGGTGTACGTACTGATAATAAAATTACGCGAACGAAGCCGAGCGTCCCTAAATAATTGGACCTGCACGGCCGGCTGGGAAAAATTCCCGTTTTTACGTCTCTGCGGAAACTCTTCTGCCAGCCCAGTTTTTACCGCTTCCTAGCGCGCGCGATGGCTCCCCGGCTTATCTCGCCGCGCGCGCGTGTTAAATTCCCATAATTTCCGGTAGTAAAACAAGCGAGAGGAGGAGATAGCACGACCTCCGACCTCACCCCCCGGAAAGTCGCCCGCCACCCTCGACTACAGTTTGACTAGGATCGATCACGGCTGCTGGGGCTATTCTGATGCTTCTGAGGAGGGAGAGGGAAGAAGCTGCGAGGGCGATCTTTGAATAACGCGGGGACAATTAAAAGTTTCGACTCCTTCTTTCTTGTGAGCGGCAGCTTTACTCTTTCCCTTCTTCTTTTCGCGTAGTGGGAAAGGTACTTGATGGGGTGTGAAATTTGAATTTTCCCGCCTTACGGTTGACCGATAAAAAATTCAATTTTCAAACCTACACTTTTTTTCAAATTTATTTCACGACGGTGACAGAAGTTCCGATCCAAATTCGAGCCGTAATTTCAAGCGGATATTATTATTAAACATGAAGGTCCGCGCGTGCGCTCTATATCCTTGAAACAAGTTTCGGGGGCGCGCGCGGGCGGGAGTTAATGAAGTTAAAGTTTCATTGAAATAGTAAAATTTAATAACGGAATAGAAATTAGCCCGCCCGTAAAGTTATAACATTTACGATTTTACGGTTACGGCTACGTACGAAATTGCAGCTGTGCTTTTTACGCGCTACAGCCAGGACATTCTGGTGTAATCCTACTTAGAGACAGTTCCGCGATTATAATTACCAAGCCCCTGATGAATATTCGAATAGCGAGTAATAACTTTTACGGGCGCTCTACGAAAAATATTAAAAATTTCATTCGACTAACTCCCTTTCGAGAAACTTGTTACAAACTTCGTTCCGACCTTCCGCCAGTCCCACGAAAAAAATCCCACTTCACGACCCTTCACTCTTACAAGCATTAACACGCCCCTAGCTAACGTTTACTTTTCTAAATTGAGCCGTAAACATACATCCCCGCACGTCAATATCCAGGCGAGAGATAGCCGACGGAAAAAAAAGAAGACAATAACCAGCAGTGCGAGTGATCATATCTAGCTAGCGTTTTCATTAAATCAAGCTCATATCACTCCGGTGTAATTGTTAAAAAATCATCGCACCGGGGGGATTCCGAATCCGCGGCGGCGCATAAATCATCGCTCGAAAACGGCCGACGCTTTTAAATTGATTACACGCGCGCGCCTCGCCGAATTAATGGCTCCGTTCGCGCGCCACTCGCTTTTCGGGAGATGGATGAGAGAGAGGACGGAAAGCGATTGGAAGCGCGCGTTCGTTATCGCACTTATACATAATTTGTCCGACTTTCGCCGAGTAATAATGCCTATACCGCTTTTTTTTCATTTATCATTGACAAAAATCTATGATTCTTTTTTCCGGAAGCTGGTAAATTCACATCGCAGCAGCGCGGAAATTAGAGGGTCGTTCTTATTTGTTGACCGAGCATTCGGCGGCTGCGTGCGCGGAAAATAAATTTCGAGGGCGAAATTGAAATTCGTCGCGGGCCGAAAGAAATGGAAATTCGAGCGCGCGGGTTGTAAAAGTCGCGCGGCCGCGTGAAAGGCAATTTGAGGCGGCGAGCATAAAAGCGAAAATTCTGCATATGGCCGCATAAGCATCGGGCCGTGTGTCCACATAAATACGTGAGCCCGCGCGCGCGCGCGGCTTTTTTCCTTGAGGCGAAATTTCCCGGCTTTTCCAAGCGTAAAATTTTATACTTTCGCGGGTAATTTTTACGCGGGAAATTATGAAAATTGCGAGGAGAAATATGAATTTTTAAGATGGTTATTAAAAAATAGCGAAGGAAAAGGGGGATACTTGGCTGCTGAAGTTTTTAATGCAGTCTCTTTGAAAATACTCTTTGAGCCGCGCCTGTTCATTAATATTTATTACCTTTCATGCATTAACCTGAATTTAATTATATAAAAAGACATCGAGTGCAAGTTCGCGGTCTATTGAATAAGAGCCGTGTTTAAAATTTTCATATTCTTTGTAAAACTTCACAAAGGTTATTTCAATCTCGTTAAAGAGAATATTAATTGTAAGCGGAGTAAATGGATTACAGAGATATAAAGTGAGTTCAAAGCAATTGCAATAGTGATGTAGAATAAGTACTTTATCTAGTTGGATAAAGTGAAAAAAAAAGTAATAATTAAAAGAATAAAAGATTAGTTTTTAACAACAGAGAGCTACTCTAATCGCGTATTTCATAAAGTTGCACTTAATTAAAACAATCATTGACGCTTTCACACAAAGTTTAATTGTTACATTAAAAAACCATTACGATAAATGTTACACCAAGATCATTCATAACTATTTACTCCGTTCAAATAAGTAATCTCTTTACCCAAGCTCTCATCAAACGCCACTCAACTAGCCATTACTCAAACTAATACTATATTTCCTTATCAAAAGCACACGTGTAACCCACGCCTCCAACCCGCAGCATCAGCGCAAACACTTCCATTAAAACCCATCCCACCAAACAAATCCGAAAAACCAAAACCCCAAACTTTACAACAGCCATCCGCCTCCCCAAAACTTAATCTCCCAGACAATTCCCCGTCCGCTCTCTTATAAAAAAGTTGCCCCCGCCTTCTCCGGCTCTTCGCGGTGGCGCGTAACAACTTGGCCAGCGTGTTTCCAGCTGCCGGCGTATATCCGCCGATGATTTACCACCGCGTTTATTTATCTCCCGGCGCGTAACAGCCGGCGATATAAAAACTAATTAAACGCGATCCGCGCGAAAAAAAAACTGTCCCGAAAAGACGCGGAATCGGGCCTATACATCATTCTTAATTACAATCGGCGCGGATTACGCATCGGAACACATGCGAGCAGGGCCGAGTCATCGCACGAGCAAAAAATAAGACGAGCCTGTAGAATCCGCCTGATTAAAGCAGGAGCGCGCAGTGTTATTCTGCGCGCGGGGAGAGAAGGAGAAAGAGAGCGCATAAACGCTGTAGCAGTCGCCTCCCTCGCAAATATTTGCACAGCAGCCGAGGTCGAAGGGCCTCTGGCTTTTCGCTCGTCCTTTCTCCACTGTAGCCAGGGCGAGGCGATTTTCTCCTCTCGCTCGCCTTGTTTTATCTCGAAAAACACAGCGACATACGTATATACATAAATACATAATCCCGCACGCACGTGTACATACACACGGCACTAGAAACAAGAGCTACCACCAGCATCGAACCATATACATCCACTTAAGAAAAAAATCTCATTACGTTTACGTAAACCACCGGCTGAAGCACACAGCTTCTTCATCGAAGCATATAACCGCACGCGGGATTAAAGAGCAGACAGCATCGGACGGAGAAAACTTGCCGAGCGAGCGCGCGCACACTGCCCCCTCGACTCTCGCTGTGCAACTGAGCGCCGAGAGAGTCTCGCGGCAGCGGCCGGGGGGGATATATAAGCGCGCTCTCCTCTCTCTCCCAGCATCAGCAGCGCCACCGCATATCCCGCCCCTACTCGCGTGCTTCCATCCCCTCTATATGCGAGAGTATAGGCAGTTTCGGAGAATGTCTTGTTCGGAGATGGCCTGGACGAGGGTCTATGTATAGTGGCTCGAGGAAATGTTTTTCGGGAGATGCGTGCGGATTGTGCTGAGGCTTTCTTTGAGGAGTGGATTATGCTGGGTCTTTCGGGGGGAGTGGAGGGGTTTGGGTGTGTGGGTTGGACGCAAATTTGCGCGTTGCGTGAGGATGGATGAGTTTTGCTGGGAGATGATGGGTGAGTGGATGGGAAGTTGAATGTATTTTTTAGAGAGTTGTTGGAAGTTGAATTGAGTAAGCTCAAAATGATATTTGTTATATTAATTGATTTAAGCGATTGAATAAATAAAGTTAAAAGTCAAATGGTATAATCTGGATTATTCCAACTTTTGACAAAATTTAATGTCATATTTCGTTGATTAATTATTTTTTTGAAAAAAGTTATATTAAAACTTTTAAATGTAAATTCCATAAAAAGCTTGTTTAAATCTCCTCTGTTCTAGTTAGCAAGGCACTGTAATTCGGTAAAACGAAGCTTTTTTAAAATAAAGATTGAAATAATTTATGTACGCAAACATGTTTCAGCGCAAAAAATTCTAAATAAATCAAAATTTTCACGGAAAAACACTCTACAGCATTTTATCAGTTCTCCGAACTAGTTTTAGCCAAAGCAAAATTAAAAAAAATAAACGAAAATCTTCTACCAGCATTTAACATAAAAAAAATCATAATTTCAGCGCTTAAAGAAAACGCGGGCCCCGCAAACAGCCGACAAAGTTATTAAATCCAAATTACAAGCAACGCGAGTAAATAATTACGGCGATCCCTTTCCGCCCACTCCAGTTCGCGTTTCAAACCGTATAATTAAGCTAAATTACCATTAAAATATAATTAAGCCGACCTCCACGCAACTCCGCTGAACTCAATTAAATCACTTGTCATAGCGAAAACTACTCAGCAAGCGCGTCACTCCCCCCTCGCGCCTACGCGCACTTCAAAGAAAAACTTTCTCACGAAGACGCTGTATTTATCAATTCCAACGTGTACAGTCGCACTTACCAAACTCGATTTCACGCCTGTCCGTGCATCGAGTGCGCACGCACGGATTCTTTTTCGTAACGCGACGCACGTCGAGTTTGGGGCTGGCGAGATCGCTCCCCCCTCTGACTGTGAATATAGACACCTGGACGCTACGTACTTTGAGGCATAGTAATGGCGGAGCTCACGGGCTGTGACGTGTTTAGGATGCTGGGGATGAGTGTGTTTTAGCTGGGAGAAGTATGTGTTGTTGGAGAGAGTGTTGGGGATGCGTTTTGAGATGAGAGGATGGAGTTGGCCTTGAAATTTTGTGTTTGTGAAGTTTTGTTGTAATTTGTATGAAGAAAGAGAAAGAACGCGTATATACACAAAGATGTGTGCATAAATGTGTCTATGTTATATTCGCTTCATGCGCCAAACTTTTGCTTTTTATTATAAAAGAAGAGTAAAAAGACGTATCTTGAGATCCCTGGAATTTTTACAACAATAAATATAGGAAAGAAACTTTATATAAGCGTAAAATATAAAATAACATAAAATCGAGAAAAATAAATTGAAATTGTAAAAGAAGAATGTATAATCTTCGTCATCTTAAAGAAAATGTCGTAAAAACGAAAAGAATATAAAAATATTATTAAACCTTATAAAATACAGAAAAACAAACCACTTGAAGAGCTCACAGTTACGTAGCTTAGTTAAAC
Organism: Eupelmus urozonus; assembly: GCA_900480035.1. NCBI lineage: Eukaryota > Metazoa > Arthropoda > Insecta > Hymenoptera > Eupelmidae > Eupelmus > Eupelmus urozonus. The sequence continues at coordinate 9,381 of UELX01000483.1, forward strand.
ATTTGTTTTAAATTATTAATTATGCGCTGGTTCAAAGTGTGTTTATTAAACAGAAACTATTAAATAAATTGCCAAAATGGAGAATATGTCAATAAAAAATTCTGATTAAAATTTATTAGGAAATACTTTACAGTATATTTGTATATATTGCAATGGAATTTTTCAATCAGGGTCAAGAAGGTCACTAAGAACCAAGGCCCTTCATCTCCTTTATCGAACTATGCCCGAAATTTTCAATAACCCTTTGAACCACCACAATTCAAAAACCACCCAAGAGTCGCAAAGAAACTAGGCCACTCCTTCCTCTGTCCACCCAGCCAGCATCCACCCAAAAATATGTTCATCCTAAAAACAAACCTCCCCCCTATCTCCTCCACCGGCCCATATTTTTCGCAAAATTTATCCCTTTTCAATTACACCCCCGTCCCTTCAATCCAGCCCCTCAGAGCACGCAGCACTTCCACGCGAATGGATTTACGATCGGCAAGCTCGTAGACAATCCTGGAGCTCGCACTCCCTTCCCAGGGCGAACTTGGCGCGCCGCGAATAGGCGGTCGAAAATTTTACTGCCCAGCCCCGCTACTCGCGCGCACTTCAAAACTTTGCGCCTCGTTTATCCGCGAGCGAGTTTAACGCGCTTGCCCTATCCGCCGGCCTATTTTATGGCCCGCTCCGCGCGAGGATATTTTAATGCCGCGTGTATCTTTATGCCTCTCACGGCTGAATTTTCGGGAAGACGGAAAAGGCGCCGAGCGATATAACCGCCTGGCTTCCGCTCGACTTGCGAGAGAGCGCGGGGATGGGGCTGTAAATGTTCCGAGTTTTGCTCGGCTGAGGTATTAATCTGCGCTGGCTGGGAAAGTGGAGCGATTCGCGGGATGCTTGCGTTTTGGAGTGCCGGATTGGAAAGTGTGATTATTGCCTATGGAGAGGTGACTTTTTGGTTGGTTTTAATTTTGAAATTAAGGGTGCTTGTTTGAGCTGCGCGGCTCGTATTTTATATTTTTAATAAGAAAGTTACGGGTATCAAAAGTTCTTTGGGTATCTGTATTATTTACGGGAATTCCTTCGAAACAATATACGCTTTTTCAGATTACCAATAAAGCTTTCTCTCTGCTGTAAAGTAGCGACGGCTAACAAATAGCGCTTTTTATCCTTTATTGTTAATGGTTATAACCATTATACGTTACACTTTTCATTTTGAAATTCCTCCGGAATTGCGCTCGATTCCTCTGTCTAAATAAAAAAATTACAGCTTCTTAAAAAGTCAAGCATTACTTTAAGTAACAAAGAATCTCCTAGAACAGTGCTCGGAGAGTTCATTTTATCAAATAAAGTTCACAATGAAAAACGTCGATAAGCCAATTTATTTCCCCCGTTTCAAAAACCAGTCCAAGTCCATTGTAAAACCAAGGCAAGCTCTAACCCGCTGTAAGACGGCAAAAACAATATTGCTTTACAGCCCATCGAAAAGACTCCTTATGGAAGAATACGCAGCAGCCGCGAGTTCTTTAAAACCAAGCCAACAGCGCCGCGGGGATCGCGACTTTTTTTCCCCCCCGACTTCGATTCTGCCAGCTGCTGCGGGGGCGGAGGCAAAAAAGTTGGCGCAGCGGCGCTTCCCGAGCTTTACGAGCCGATATAAACAAGCTTTCGCTCGCGCGCCAGAGATTTTACGCCTTTGCTTTCTCGCGTATAAAGAAAAGGGAGCGAAAGGGGGGGGGCGACGTTAAAGCTCGAGCCGTAGCCGCGTATTGGACTTCGATTATCCAATGCAGAAGGCTGTTTGGCGGATCTGGAGAGCAGGGAGTGTTTAGTGGGAGAAGTGCGAGAGTAAAATTGAAGAGGAGAAAGTTGGCGAGTATCGTTTTTAAATGAAATCGATAGGGAGAGGAAAGTTAGGATGAGAAGAGTGTGTTAAGTGCATAGAGGAAGATGTAGAATCGATGAAGAGAGGTGTTCCTTTTTCGGCGAGTTTAGCAGTTTAGAACAAGCTTCAGTTTTTTGCAAGTTGATGCTTTTCAACCAACAAAAATGTAGTTTTACTTCATGTATATTACAAGTATATATAGTATATAGATTTAGTTATACAAAAATTAAGACACTGCCTACATTTAAATTTCTGAATAGAAAATTAAGTAAGCAATAATCCGTTGGGTTGCCTAAAATTATCAATAAAATTAGGACTATTAGCACCTACAATTTAAATGATTCGCCTTGACTAATTAATTTTTTTTGAGATCGTTTAATCCATGTTTTCAATTACGCCGCTTAAATTCTCTTTAATTACCATAAAGCACTGTAATTTACAAGTAACCTACATAAAACCCAGGTAAACAAGTAAACAAAACATTTGCATAATCATCCGTGCCAGCCGCCTCGACTAAATTAACGCTCTCTTTCCAACTCCCACGAGAAGACAAAGGACCTCTCTCTATTTTTCCAAGCTTCCATTGTTTACCTTTTCTCGAACCGAAGAAAGCCTGGAGAGCGCTCGAATAATAAAGTAGCCGGGTACTTAACCGATTGAAGCCGCTTCTTACAAAAGAGGCTGTAATGTTGCGGTTAACACACGATTGGAGTTAATCGTCAGATAATAAAATCTGTACAATACATATCTCTTAAAAATGAGTATTAAATACAATTTGTTACTCAACTGGATATTTAAAGTTGATTTAAAAGATTGAGTTAGTGATGGGATCAACTCTTAATCTTATCCTTTAGTTGTTTTTCACTGGTTTATGGAAATCGACAGCAAATCTGAAAATTTGTATATTAGAAATTCTACAATCTACTAAAACACGCATCATAAAGACTTAAACAGAATTAAGAAGTATAAACGCAAGTGCTGTAATATTGGTAAAATATTGGTAACATACGAAATTGTGTTGGAATGATGTTGTTGTGGCAAAATTGTAATAAATCCATTGTATTACAGCAATACTATTGCAATAGTATAGGTATCTATGTAACAATATCGTAGCAATATTATAGTAAAATTGTGCAATTATTGTAAGAATGTAGCAATTTTGTAACAATAATCTGTTAATATTGCGTCAATATTATATCAATATTGGGTTAATATTTCGTTAATATTGTTTCAGTATTGTAACAATATTTTGACAATTTTGGTCGGTATTCCTTCAATATTGTAACAATATTGCGATAGTATTGCAGCAATATTATTGTAATAGTTGTGACCAAATTGTATTTTTGTAAGAATATTGTAGCAATTCTGTAACAATATTGTCTTGCTAGTGTGTTAGTATTGTTTCGATATTATATTAATACTGTAATAATTTTTTAGTAATTTTGCTTTGTGTACCTACGTGCAAATTGAAAACACATTTATTAATATTCACAGTGAGAAATATTACTATTTCCATTGTTTATTTAGATTTATTGATGTAACGTTTCCAATTACGCCGTGTAAATTCTCTGTATTTACAACAAAATCCTGTGATTTACAAGTACCTTACATTAAGTAAATAAGCTAACAAAAAATTAGTATAATTACAAAAACCAGCCTTGTGAACCAGATTACCATTCCCATTTCCACTTCGGACATCCCAGAAGATCGATAAAGTGAGCAGGTATATTTAAAACGATCTGACCACCTTACTGAACAAAAGTGAATAAAAAGTAGCCATCAACGTAATCGTGCCTGACAGTCAGCAATGATGATGAAGTTTACGCTGTTATTAACATCTCCACATTTTTCTCAGCTGTGATGTACGGTTTCAGCCGCGACTTTATTGCGGCTAATATTTCTCCGGGTAGCGGCGGCACTGCCAGAATTGAGCGCTTTATATAAGAACGAACGGCATTAATAACTTGGGTCGGACGTTCGTTTGGACGAATGTGCGAACTCTCTCGTCTTCTGGTGTGAGGGTCAATCCGCGAGCTGGTCTTGAGATATGGCTTTATTACGGCACTTAACCATTCTTTACGGGGTTTTAGCTCTTTAATTCCTCTTTTTATTCTCCGGTCATCATTTTTCTATCTTGCGGAACTTTCTACATACTTCAATTTTTTTTTATGCTTGAATAGCGTGCGAATCGGAAGGAAAAACGTATGTGCTTTCTTGATTGCGCAGATGCCTGGTGGAAATTGATATTTATTGCTTTAGAGGTAAATATTTACAAAATGTTTATTTGGGCAAATATTTGAATGGTTTTGCTATGCTTAGCCGAATATTGTAGAATTTCAATATTGATAATTATAAATATAGTTCAATTTCAGGATTGTCAATTCAAATTCAAATTATAAACATAAATCAAATTCAGGAAATACTACATATCATTTTCAATGATTTCCTTCAAAGGTGTATCCTCCAACAAGTCCAGCGTGTCTACCAACCTTTCGTTCTTTAGTTAAATACGTTGTTGGACGATATCAGCGTCGATTGATACAATTTTTATTATTAAACTGTATATACATATTAGTGAGCAATTCAAATATACTTAGGTGAATACACTACGTTTATGAAAGTATGAAATTATCGAAAAAAGTATATCATTTGGTATACTTTATAATGGTGACAAGGATGCAAGATTATATTTTTATTATTAGTTTTCTATTTTTTTACATTATATAAAAATTTAAAATAAATAAATTTAACTACTTTAACGCTTCTTTTTGAAAAAAAAAAAAATTAAAATACTGAAAAAATGCGTTGCTGCCTATATATAAACAACGTTATTAATTTTTATGCAGCGTATAATTTTGTAAGCATTTTTTAAACTCATGCATTTTTAAAAATACGTGCTTATAGCTTAGTTAATAAATTTTGTTAAAATATTAAAAAATAAAATTAAAAAACTCAAAATTATAGAAATCTGAGTACCTAGTGCCCAAATGCGAATGTAAATGGAAAAGACGAGTCTTTTTTTAGTTTCATATTACAAAAGATAGTACTTTTCTCGCGAAAGAAAGCATTGTTTATTTTAAAAGCTTCTCTCGTTCCATTCTCTATTTTTTTTTTTTTTTTTGTTTTGCTCAACGCTTTTTTCACACCCGCCCAGTTGTTTTACGTGGAAAGAGATTACAAAAAGCAGTGTACGCACAAAGTACTGTAGTTTTGTTCGTTAAATTTTCCTGTTGTTCTATGTTCAGCTAAAGAGTAGTTACCAATTCCATAATATAATATAAGAATCTCAATTTAAATATTTGCAAAATTTTGATTTTTTTAATTACGAAATGTAAGGCATTTTCCGTATGTCAACCTCCATAAGTACACATGATAAAATATATAAAAAAAGCTACACAAAGCTCCGACAACACAAAAAACCAAAACAAACTAAAGTGTGTCTAACACGTATTACACGCCCAACCGCCCAGCAACTAAAATTCTCAGCACCACCTCAAACTCTATCCAAACCTTCGAAAACCATCCCTAAACCCCTGCCCTCGATCCTCCCTTCCGCGCATCACCAAAAAAAAAAAAAATCGAAAGCCTCTCTGCCGTAAAGCTCCCCGAGCTTGCGGAAGCTTTGGAAAATCTAGCGCGGCTTTTCCGGCTCACCCTCCTCAAGGCGTCTACTCACGCAACTCTCCAAGGGAAGATGACGTCTGGAATAGCGCTCGTAATCAGGGAGCGAGGGGAAACTCTTAATTCGCCGCCGGCATTCGCCCACTGCGACACGCAACGCGAGTCTACGTATATATATAGGGGGAAGGGCGCGCGATCAAGGCCCTATCTCTCGCTCTCTCTCGCGCGCGCACACACATACACTCTCAGCGCGCGTGTATGTAGCGTCGCCATGACGACGCGAACGACGCATCCTCCTAAATCCCCGAGCTCTCCGCAGCCCCTGAATAACTTTCCTTTCTCTGTTTCTCTCTCACATGAGTGCAAGTGCGTATGTGTGTGTGTGTGTATACGAGTACATATATGTGCATGCATTTAGAATCGTGGAATGATGCATATATATGCGGTGCGTCATGAATACTACGTTTGTTGTTCTTTTAATTGCCATTCTGACGTATGACCTTTCGGACTTTATAGGTAAATGTAGGTTATTACATTCGTTTCGCGCCTTGAATAAGCGCGAAGTTGCGCATATATCGTCATGCTTGCGTTTATTTTTCCTGGCACAAGCATATAGCATGTGGAAAATCAATGCCGCCTAGCTGCGTATACATTCTGGCATCGTATCTTTTTTAATTTCCCTTTATGATCCATTGTACTCGTTTTTATGACGATCACGTTAAGCGTTTGATAGAAGAATGTAACTATAGAGCACCTGATTCAAGTCTATCCAATACAGCGAGCTTTCCGAAGCAGAATTCACTTTGACGCAGCTTCCAAATCCAGCGCGATTCCAGCCTTAAACATCGCCGGACCGAGGTAATCCGCTCCCAAGGTAGGCGCGTTATTTTTCATAAGCTCAGCTTACTTTTCGCGCTTTTTCACGCACGTCCGACAACCCCCCGAAAAATACGCGGGCCCCGCTTAAAAACGAAATCCCGCGCGATAAACCGTCCCCTCAAAAAAAAAAACTGCGTATATAATCCGATAAAAAAAAAAGAAGAAACAGAAGCCACCCACCCCTGTATTACGACCCCAAATCCCACCGGTGAAAAAGCGAGACTCGAAATCCTCATTTCACCGCACAACACTGCGATAATGTACACACACGCATCATGATGACACTACTGCGCGCCGCTCTCGTATCGAGCTTTAACCAGCAACAGGGACTTTAGCCTCGCGGTGTCGATTAAACCGCGACGAAAAGCCCATCAGCTCACCGCAGCGCCGGCATTCACCCCGTCACGTTGGCTTTCCCGAGAAGAGTTCTGCTTTTACATTGACTGCGAAACGAGAGTCCGGATGAAGCGAAAAAAAAACGTCATTTTCGGCGAGGGTTGTAACGCGATTACGGGGCTGATTCGATTTTGTCCCTTTCCTGAGCTTTTATTGGATCGCGTTTAATTTTTCTTTTGCCGATCGGGAAATTTGCGCGAGTTTAATTCGTAAATATGTACGGCTGGCTGGGCTGGTGATAGACGCGCGGAGAGTCAACATTTCAATTACGATGCCGCGGGGGAGGAGGAAATTAAGAATTTAGCTTGCAGCGCGCGCCGAGTGCGCGTATTTATCTAGCGATATATTTGCGAGCCGCAAACAGCGATGGTTTATTTTTCTTTTTCAGGAAGCACTTAAATTGGATTTAGGATAATTATATGCTTTTTCTCATTCGCTGTATGTGTTTTTGTCTTTTACGATGGGACGAATTTATTTTAATGGCTCTGTTACGCTCGAAAAAGAGAAACAAATGGCTCGAAAGCCCATAAGCATAAAGAGCCGGGTAAAAAGTTACCAAGGTCAGAACCACCTCAGCGTCAAGCTTGTTTACTCAAAATCTAAAAAAGAACCTCATACTTCAGCATCGCTAAAGCCACCTTAGAAACAACAGCGGCACCGAACGGTTTTTAACGAGCGCCAACAAACCGCCCCCCAACAAGAGGCCCTCTTGCGTCATTCCTCCCTCGTTTCTCCATTTCTACCTGACACTTGCATCTCCCTCTCTTTCTCTCAGCCGGGGCTCCTCTCCCTAAGCCTAATCTCTTTTCATCTTCTGCTGAGACCCTCGGCGTCGCGGCTCTCTCTCTGTATGTGTCGCTCGTCCGAGACACAACGGAGGAAATGGAAGAAGATCTTATCTGCCTCGCGCCGCGGGGAGGAGCCGCTCATCTTTAATATATCGGCGACACCATCTCTTTCTGGAAAATCGAGGATGAATACGTCTCGGGGAAAACGGCTTTGGATTCTTTAAAGTGCAGTGTGGTGCTTGTCGAGGTTTTCAGCTGAGAGCCGGAGTATTTATATGTGTCTTAATGTTGCTTTCTGGCGGGATTTGGATTCTGGTTGGGTAAGGGGATTGTATTGCGCTGGTGTCGGTCTACTAATTTTAAATATTTTTGTGCTGCTCGCTGCAGTGTTATAATGATGACATTAATAATTTCTCTTCTAGGAAAGCATATACAAGAGAGAACGTGTAGTATATCTCAAGCGGTGTACATATTTTCTCGCGACTCCGTTTGTAAACTAATATTTCACCGTAATTTATCAAAGTTCACCATACCGCACATTCATTAGAGTGAACGTGATATCTTCAGCTCGGAATAATTACGAAATAACAAAACTACCTTATATACTTTCCCATAATTTTCCCAATAACCCAACACCCTCGCATAACACCGCAAACATCACTCAATCAATAATCATCCACTTACACTCAAACCCAATACTATATCCACATAGCAACACTACACACAGCCAGCATCCGAAGCTCCGCATTAGACAAAATGCAAATAGAGCTTAATAATACAAAATAGGAAACGCGTCTCGCCTCGCAAATATATGCACGCTCTCGCGTCCGGCATTTACTAGCGCGCGGAGCGGCGCGCCAACCGAATTTCCAGAGCCCGATGCATCAAGGCTAGCTGCGCGCGCGCGCATCGCTTATTGCATTAACTCTAATAATGAAGTCTGCGCGACGGGCCAAATGAACCGCGTCGAACATGCAAATCGCGCGCGCAGCGAGCGCCCTGGGACTGGGGGGGCACGTTATTTTAGCAGTTTGACGTTGTTACGATGAGTTGCTCTTATCGGCGGAGCGCTGGCTTGGTGGGACGGGTGGGGGAATTTTGTTTGATGGCGGCTGGGGGTGAGTTTGAACTTGTTGTTGAAATTGAAAATTTTTTGTTGTGTTTTAGTGTTTAAAATTTAATGGGGCGATTTTTAGATTATTGTGGACCAGTGAATACGCTTTTGATCAAACTTTGTAAATTCGGTTGGTTTTGTTTACTTAAAATAAATGCAGAAAGAAAATCGTTATGAAAATTCTACTTTTATGTGACAAAATATAATTGTTCTTTAAATGTTTTTCGTGTATACTTATATTACGAAATTTTTACGTCAATTTTAACGAGTTACCAAATATGAAATAGTTTTAACTTTGTACATAAGACATATTATCTGTGAAACTCGTATTTTTCAAATGCAAACACGTATTTTAGTGTATGAAATTCTCATAATTCACGTCTAGTTATACAATAAATCTCCATTATTTTATCGTTATCACAGTGCTAAATTAAAACGAAAATAAAACCTCATTATAATCAAAAAGTCGCATAAATCATTCACGAAAACAATCCTAACAATCATTAAACAATCAAACTCCCTCCTCTCTCCAAAACAAACTACCCATTAAAAAACAAGACACCACCCAGCCGAGAAAAAAACTAAAAAATGCAGCACGCGCCACATCGTTCATAACTCCCACGCTTCCCTCGCCTCCCCATCCCCTCCAAAAAAAAAAGTCTCAGATTTCTCATCCTCACAGAAGCACGTCAGCAGCATAACGAAATAAAGAAAAGTCAATATTCCGTGACACATCCTTTCGTTCGGCAGTGGAAACAGGAGTAGACTAGGCTTCCCTACGGAAAATCGAGGGGAGCCTACAGCTTCTCTTCTCCAGCTTTATGTTCGACACGCGATAAATCGCCCAATGATTACGCGTGTAAACAAATTTCCCGTCTGGCGCCCTCCTGCGAAAATGTCAAGGCTAGCGCCGAGTGCGCGCGTATTGATGGGGGGAGGGATCGGATAAGTTGATTATAACGCGGTATTTCGCCAGTGATGAAGCGGTAATGGAAAATCTGGATTCTGAAAATTCGGGGGATCGGGCTTAATGAAGCGGTTTGTTGCGCTGCTCGCTAAGTTAATAAGGAGGGATACGAGATTAGGATTGTTAATGTTGGGCTTGTTTGGGATAATTAATATTCGGGGGTAACGGTATGCTAGGATTTCGGTGTGTATTGCTGTGAATTGTTTTGTTGTTAATAATTTACACATAAAAGCGGTAATTCATTAAACTTCAAGAAATACATAGTATGTAGATTCTTATTGTTAATCACAGCGATCATTCTGTGATTTCTTTTTGTTATTACTTCTACGATAATTTATTATTTAAAATTCAAAAAATTAAATTTCACGTAGTGTATACGTATGACAGAATTTGTCACGTACATGGGCGAAAAAATGACTTGTTATAATAAGTACTAGTATAATAATAAATATACGAGGACATGAAACAAATTTTTTTTTTTTTATTTATTTAAGCTTACTCTACACTTACTTTATAGAGTTGTGTACAATTTCATTATTACAATATGTGATATTATTATAATATTTAGTGTTTATACGCAGAGGTTAAATTTTTCGAAAAAGTTTCGAATATTTTTGATACAACGCACTTTGGGTTCAGCTAAGAATATATCCACATTAAATGGTGGAAATTTCTTATCTCTTCGTAATTCTTTCAATAATACATTTCTTTGATCGTCGAGGAGGGAACATTGCCAAAGAATATGGTTGAGGTCCAGATAGTTTCCACAATCGCATATTTCGAATTCAACGATCTTACAACGTGTTAGTGAAGCGGCTAAATGATAGTGGTTGGCCCTACATCAAACAAGTAACAATAAAACAATAACAATGAAACAAGTTAAGAAGAAAAATTAAGCTTTGACCCAGACTGCACGATTTGTATAGAAAATCAGTGACAATATCGTGTGTGAAAAAGTATGAAAAAGTTTTTTTGAAGTCGGAGAATGCAAAAAGTTTCTGTATATACTTCATATTCAAATTTTATAAGACAATATGATAAATATAAGACGTATCGTAAATTTGTATATTCTTGTAATAAAATTTCCTATAAAGAACAATAATTCTTTGCTGACAGTATTTTTTTAAATGCCTCTCGATCCGCGTAAAGCACTGCGTAAAATTTTGCTCTTCCAAATTTAGACATTATATTATGGTTGTTCCAAACTGTAATAACCACTCGAGTGAAATCAATCAACCACACTCAGGTAATTTCTACTCCAATAATCATATTACAATTACATTAAACTATCTATACATCCAACACTCAACCCCCACAATCTTACAAATTTTCCCCTCCCAAAACAAACAAGATTACAGCGTCTCGCAAGCCAGTGAAAATCGCAAAGCTCCTCCAAATCCAGGCAGCAGCGCGCTGACAATGGTAAAGCTTCCAATCAGACCTCTCCTCACCAATCCCCCCTCCCCCCTCACAAGAACAAACCCATCCCCCTCTTCGCAAGCTTGACTACGGGAAAAAACAATTAGCGCGCTTGAAAAAGCGATCGGGAAATCCAGCTCCGCGAGAGCTCCAGAGATATAGCAGAGACGCCGGAGCTCCAGCGCTCTAATTACTAGCGTTCTTACACTTGCCGGCGGCCTCCTCGCCATTGTCTCTCTCTCTCTCTCTCTTACCCAACGCTGGATTCGGAAGGTGTCGACACGTCCAATTCCAGCCTGGTAAGAAGCTCGCTTAGTCCCTGGAGGGCCGGATTTGTCGCTCGCTGTGTATGGGAAATCTGCCGATCGATCCCGCTTTCATCTCGGCGCAAGCTCGCTCTTTTCTTCGTCTAGCCGCGTATTTCAGCTCTTCTGTAATTATCGCCCTCTACGCAGCCCTTTTTCCGCGCGGATGTGTCTTCCTGCTCTTTTTCTCCCGGCTCTTTGTGCGCTGATTGATTCGCCGCGCCCGGAGACTGACGAGCTCTCTAGGAGGCTGGCTTTCGGGGAAATGGAAAAGTGCGGATGGGTTTTCTGCGGGGCCCGATTGGTTATTAAGACGTTTTATTGGATGGAGATTGGTTGGTGGACTGGCTTTATTTTTTTTTCATGTGGGATGAAAAGATGACATCTTTTAGGTTGGAAAACAAGAACATCAAGATGCGCTATCAGTGGTTGGTATTTTGGTGGGTTGGAATGGTTTCGTTTGGAATGGACGGGAAAGCTGAACAAAATCAAATTGCTTGGATGTATATACCAAGCCGAAATCTAACGTATTTTGGGCGGAATCTAGTTCGAATTCCCGATGAAACCGACTATAGGCGATTCCATCGATCCCAGCTCGAAAGTCCAGAATTTAAAAGTCAAAAATATAAGGGAAATTTATGCCCCGAACGTATATATAATATATAAGGCCGGAATTCCCCTGGAACTCGTTACTTTAAATGACTCGACCGCGGCCATAAATCCTAACGCCACACTCGATCAGAAAAACGCAAACCAGCCCGATTCTCCTCCCCAAATCTCAGCCGAGCACGCACCGGCAATACATACTCCCACCTCTCGATCCAGAACTTTACCTCCTATCCCATCTCGCCATCTGGCCAGTTCAACGTCCGCTCACCGCACATATAAATAGCCCCCCCTGAGGACCACTTCCATCGTCACGCAAGCTGCGGTATTAGCCGGACATCGATACGCGTCATAAATCGGCGGAATACACATTTTTCGCTTGTCTCGTTTTTTTTTTTTTTTCAGGATCCTTTATGCATTCCGCAATAACACCGCGAGCTCCTCCACAGAGGATCGCGGGTACAGAGAGAGGCAAAAGCAGCGCCCCGGGCGTGTATCCGGATATGCTGGTACGGTCGAATGTATATACATGGGAGCCGCTGGCTGTAGACGTATTTTACAGAGGCGCCCGAGACATTCCGCTGAGGGTTTTGAGGAGAGATCTTGCTTTTATGCGCGCGGCTCTTTAATCTCGTATTTGTATTCTTTTTTGGCACGGGAGAGGTAAAGCTATGGAATGTCGAGCTTTCCGCTGGAGAAGTATGTCGAAAATTGTACTTTGTTTTTTCATTTATGCGGGCTGGAATATTGAAAAATTTTATGCGCGCGTTGTTTATGCGTTTGATGTAAATTTAATTTAAACGCTTTAATGAAACAATTGATTAAACGCTCGATATTCAATCAGACTTTAACTTATTTTTACCGGCAGCGATCAATCATACCAAGTAAAAAAGCAAACACGCCTAACTGAGATAAATAAACACTATAATTACGCGTCTCGCTGGAAAAACGAGGGGAAAAAGTAGCCGCGCAAACATCAACAGCTATCACCCGGTTTATTTATCCGGCTGATTTCATCCGCAACTCCGAGCCTCTTTAGCATTTAAATTGAGCCAATATATGCGCGTCCGCGTAAACGCACCGACGAAAAAGATTGCGCTCAGCTCGTCCCGCGCGCATCAAAGCGTGCATATATACATTTATCCAGCGCGCGCGCGCATTATATCATAATCTCCCTGCGGAACGTTCCGTTTTTTTTTACGCGACTGCAGATAGCGAAACGCTGGCTCTAAAAGTGAAAAAGGTAAATAAATAAACGTGGAATGCTGCCTGCGCGCGCGGATGTGTCTCATAAAAAATTCAAAGAACACAACCGCGCGCGCCGGCGAAAGATAAAAGTAATATATTTTGCAATATGGAATGCTTTTGATCCGCGAAGCATCAAGCGGCCTTTTTTTCTTCATTCGTTGAAGCTATCCGCTGTTTTCCTGATATCTTTTCGTTTATCCTCGCAAATAACGTGGTTCTACACGCCGAGAGTCTATCCTTCTCATCACGAACCATACCACACAAAAAAACCGAACAGACCTTTCCTTTACTTATTTTCCTTCACTGCTGGTCCTCCTCGAACGATAGTTAATTGACTCGACTGGCTCTTTCGAGCTTAACCAGCGCTTTCCGATTTGATTACTTTAACATCTGCCAGCCGATATTGGAAGAAGGGCCCCGCGTCTGTCTGGTTTTTCCTTATCAATCGGTCCGCGCATGAATATAGCCCCGCAGGTACGTTCCGATTGCTAGCTCGAATATATATACCGGCTGTATAGCCCGTATGATTGAACCGCGGCTGTACCATCACGCTCCGGCTCTCATCATCTTCGAAAAGCGATGGAGGGAGAGAGAGAGATAGAGCATCACGGCGGAAAATCCTGGAAAATTACACGAGCCGGGCCTTTGAACGCGTCACGGTATTATTATTGACGTGCCTCTTTTTTTCATCTATCCCCGATATGCCCCGGCCGCACAATAAAACCAGCGTAAAATAATCCAGATGCCGTACTAATTCGATGTGCAATTACCCCCGCGTGAGTATGAAATTCGCATGATGAAAAACGTTAACGTAGCGTTGAAGCAGACGAATTTTAATTTCAAAGGGCCAGTCAGCCCGAATCGGGCGCCGGCGGCCGATCGTTAATTAATTGTCGCGTAAACTAGGACGCGCGCTTGGCCGGCTGCTCGTTTTAGCGTCCGCGTTTTATCAAAAGTTTGCGCTGAATTTTCGAGGCCTGTCGCGCGCGCGCGCGCGCTGTCATTGACAGGATCAATTTAAAAATCCGACAAAAGAGCGAGAACGGCAAACGAGCCAAATTTTGGATGTGTATAAAGGCGTGGACAGTTGTGGCGGTGGATGTGTGTGTTGTGAGTCGGTGACAGAACCGCCGAGTGCATTGAAATTGTATGGAAATTGAAAGCTAGTCAATGTATGCGTGGGATGGACGCGCGGGCTTTTATAAGAGATAATTGGCAGGATAATCAATTGTTTATAGGGCTGGAGGGATGGGAAGATTGACAGTGAATTTTGTGGTTTTTTTAGAGATAAATTTGGGGAAGGGGGAAGAGGATTTTAATTAATGTGTAGTGAAAAGTTTTTACTCACGGATAATGGAGTTGGTTTATTTAAAGTTCGAATTTTCCATCACGGAGTTTTCAGTTAGTGCTGCGGTTATAGAGAAATAATTGCTTATTTGAGTTCCAAAAATTATACGTTCACAGAAATAGATTTAAAATAACAATTATGTATTTGGTAAAAGTAATAAGTTAATATTCTGTTTTGCTTACACAATGTTCTTGCAATATTGAAGGAATATTAACACATTGTTTTTGCAATTCCGGAATGATGCTGGACATGAACCACAAAAAATAACTATGGTTTACTGGTAAAAGATGTAAAATGCCCAGGGGGGCGATGAAACGAGGATGGAAGCAACTTAATATAATAGAAGAAAGATATAATCAAAATCTCAGGTGGTATATTTATAATTATAATTAATAATACGATCAGCACAAATTGTAAAATAATCAAAATAGTTTTCATCAAAGTTTATTTCATTTGCAAGCATTTAAGTTTTAATTGTACAAACTTTAAATATACTTTAAAAAACTTTGTACACAAACCATCATAATCATAACAATCAGAACCATTATTCAAAACTTTCTTCAAGAAACTTTAGCTATCAAAAATAAACTTTCTCTTTGTACGTTCCATCCTAGCGAGTACCTCCTGAAACTCCTCATCACGCCTACCGAACCAGCAGCTGTAAAATTCATCCCTAACTTACCGACGCACGATTACTAAGCTCTCAGCGCCACCTTAATCAGTAAAACAGCACAAAAATACAGAATACCGGTACGTACCTTACATCTTACCCTACCTAGGCCACTCCCCATACAAACTCGCAGCCATTCACCTTACCAACCGAGAAAAATCCTTCGCGCGACACATACAAATGGAATGCACGCCAAGCCTCCCTTCCCCTCGCTCCTCTCGACAATCACCATCATTAAATTTAACGCCCCTCTCGAGCCACCTTCCTTCGCTCGCAAAAATCCCGCTCCCTCCTGCGTTCACAGTTATAACAACTCCCCCCCTCCTCGCTCTTAAACTGCATATCTCCCAGCGTCGTTATATTCCCATTTCGCAAGCTCGCACGGAGAGAGGAAAAGAGACGATGTGCACGCGCGTTCCCCTCACTCCCTCCCCGGCTGGCCGACATCAACAATGCGCAGGTAGTCGGCTGCCGCGCGCGCGATAACAGCAATTCGCCATTTAGCGTGCGCGCGCTCGTGCGCGAATCGGCCTTTACCACCGAGTCACGATTTGCATTTTCCTTACACTAGCTGCCGAGGAGGGAATTATGGCCGCTGACACTTTTTTGCGCTCGAGCTTTGCACCTACTCTCTCGGCTCTCCGGCTGATGCCAATGATTTAGGCTCGCGGAGGTTGAGAAACGCGCGAGGCTAGCGACCCCTTGGCATTAGCAGGTTGTGCAAAAACGAAAAAAAAATTAGTGCGCAGCAAGAGAATTAGCCTGGTATTCGGCGGTAAGAAAGTGTTTACAGAGGCGGTTTTGCGATCGGAGCGAGCCAGGTGGGCGTAGATGAATGAAGTCGCGCGTAGTCGTTCGTACATAGGTGTGTATTGAGTAAAGATTTTTTAACGATATCGAACGGATTTAAAACAGTGTTTCGCTGCACTATTTCAGCACGGCTCGTAAACGCTGAACCAGCTCTCCTCTCTTACAATCCTCCAAGTTTCTAAAAATAAATTCATGCACTCCGTCGCATCAGCTGCCAGTCCTGCATAATGCGACCCTAAAAACGCAGCCGTTGCTCAGGAAACGTCCGTGTATACACGCAGTAACGAGGCTTTCGCGCTCGGGCCGTAAACAAATGCTCGTTAAACGAGAGCCCGGGCGCTCATAATGGACCGGCCGCGGTGACCACGATGCAGTTATAAATCCGCGACCTCGCGCAAATCGTTTCCGTTTTCCCTTTTCTTCCACCTCTCTAGCTGCTCTCGTATCTCGCCTCGCTCGACGAAAGTGAAAACAAGACATTCTAGTAGCGCCGCTAGACTAACGGAAACGGCGAAAGTCGCCGCCCTATTAGGGACACGCTCGGCATTATTCCCCGGCTACTGGACGAGATTCGCGCTTTCTCCTAAGGAGCTCGCCTTTCCAGAGCGACGAGAGGACGAATCAATGATCCCCTCGAGTGTACAACAGCAAAAACCTGCTGACCGCCGAGAGACCAGAGCGATTAAAGTATATATACGTGGATGCAGCCGGGATGGTAAAAACAATGCGCGATTCTCGCGAGCGATGCCTTTTTAGATTCTGTGTCTAGATGCGAGCTGCCAAGGGGCGAATCGTTATTGGCTGGCTTTCAGCCACGTATCGGCACGCTTCTCACGTTTTCGCTTTTTTTTCGACCGCCGGGCTTTCTTCTCCTAACTCTAATGAATATTCAAAACGTCGGGGCTTCGCAATTAACAATAGAAAGGGAATAATTGGGCCATCGGCTCCGATCTCGTCGAGCTACTTTTGCGCTCTCGTGTCACGTGTGTGTCTCTTATGTCGAGTTCGCTTGCACCACGTGGAAAAAGACGAGCCGCTTTCCCATCAGCGCTGGCAAAAAGACCAAATTCCGAGATGACTTTTCCCACGCAGCCGAGAAAATCGCACCTGTTTGCCGTTTTCCCTGCGAGAGGTCGTAAAAAAATTTACGCCGTTACATCGCGCGCGCAGCCGAGCCCTCGGCGATTTTCTTCACTGCCGCGCACAAAAGTACTTTCTCCGGTGCGCTCTTTCTTTATTTCGCGCGGCAAAAAGCGCGCAGTTTTGCGCCGGCCTGAGGTTTATTTTTCAGATGGCTTCTAGGAGCTAGCGCGGCCAGCGCAAGGCCAGCTGCAGCGTACTTTCTCCGAGGCTAAATTGACCCGAGGATAATCGCGTCTTCGCTTATCTCCCCTTAATTTCCCGGACTGAGTCACACTCGTCGAATTGGAATTAGATGTATCGGAAGCAAGCGTCTAGACTTACTTTCTCGGTTAAAAATTATATAAACGCGCTTGGGCTAGGCGTAATACAGCTCTTATAATATCTAGCAGCGAACGCATTCGCGGGCTCGTTTATGGATACGAAAAAGATTTTACGCGCCGATAAGCCGCGCCGTTCTTGAGGAAAAATCGCGTATGTGCTTTTGATTCCGCGCGCTGGATTCGCAGCGCCTACCGCCAGGTATAATAGAACAATGCGTTTGTGTGGATGTATGTATACGAGAGGATAATTAAAGTTCGCGATGCGGTTCTCGGAAAGTTCTTCTTTATTTTTTAGTTTCGCAGAATAAAGCGCCGATGCACAATAGGTAGCTGGGCAGAGTAAATAACAGAGAGAAGCAGAGCCACGGGGCTTTGTGTTTTATTAGACTTTGTGGTTTATTACGGACGATTTGGCATTGCTCGGAAAAATTGAATGTTGTTTGCGAGGATCGTTGTTATAAGAATGATGCATGATGCATTGTCGTGGTGATTATGGTGCTTGACGGAGGTGTGAATTTTCGCGGAATGCGCCGTGTGGCTGTTATTTTCTAATGTACGAAAAATCGGCTTTCTTTCGCGGAGGAACGGCCGATTTAGCCGATGGGAGCGCTGTGGGAGCCGTAAGAAAGAGCGTAAACTTTTGAAAGTCTCTCTCATTTCCATACTTATTACATTTGTATTCGTTATGGGGAAATAAAGTGGATCGGTTATACGTACGCGCGGAACGTTTACGAGGCCGGAATATCAGCGGCGGCCGATCGAAGGCAATTTTTCAGCAACTAAAAATCATTTAGCAACGGACGATCTGGCAATAATTTATTACTTTTTGCCAGCCTCCAATTTCATATACAATCCAAACAGATTCCAGGGTTATTACGGGTGAAAGTTTCCCAATCGCCGCGAAAAACCAGAGCCCTGTAGAGCGGAGCGGCCGCGAGCGCGCGTAACTGCACCTGCTACAGACGCGAAAGGGATATTCTTATCCGAATACACACTCGTTTCCTCTATTTTCATTCCCAATGAGCCTGAAAAAAAAAAATCGGCGCAAGGTTGGCCTCCCGAACCGCAAAAGCCATTAACTATCTAAGCCGCACACGGAAGCTTAAACACACACACGCACACACACACACACACACACACACACACACACACACACACACACATACACACACCGCAATTACATAAGCCCTGCACGCGCATACTGCGGTATCGGGAAACCAGATCACGCATACCAGAGCTAACTCTCGCGCGGGGGAATGTCGAAAGAGAGAGAGAGACACACGCACAATTAGAGCCCGCGCCGCGGCGTATGTGTAACAGCTCGAAATTAGGGAGCGAAGAAGCCTTGCAGCTTGACGGCTGCATAGCAGCGGAGAACAAAAGCCAGGGGGCCGCCACAGGCTCTATCTCTCTGACGAAAGCCGATTTTTTTCTCCTTCCTTTGCCGAGCGCTGCACTCGGATTTGAATCCGGCGCCTCCGAACGAGGCCGCGCGCAGGCAAGCTACTTGCGCAATGCAATACACAGCGCGCTGCTCGACTTAGATGGGCGCGCGGCGCGCCGTACACGGCTCGGCTCTGGGTATAGCTGCGCGGGCTGCCTACCTGTGGGTTATATAGACGCCTGCGTGCAAATTGCAAGCCGGGAGAGTGGATGTAGAGCTGGGTGCGTGAGCCGAGCGTTTTCTGTGAGAGTGATATAGTTCGAGGAGGTAGCTGGTTCTTTGATGAGGAAATTGCTTGTGTTTGTGGACGGAGCGTATGGAAATTAAGATTGTTTTGAAGAATGTAAATGGGAGGATGAATTCGGAGGCGTTTGTTTCAGCGTGATCGCTTCATTTTTAATACAGCCGATCAAGGCCACTCTTTATTTTTGCTTCATCTGCCGCCTCTAAATAGCTTTACAACGTATGTAGTAAACGTAAAGCAACGAAAAAAGAGAGGAGAGCTTATAAATAAACATTCCAAGTGTGACTCACATCCCGCGGAATTTACTTACAAAGAAAACGGAGCCTTGACAAACCTCCGCGGTTCCTTAACGATCGTTTTGCATAATGGAAAACAAGTTTCGTATATATTTAAAATCCCGGCGCTCTAGTGCATGCATATCCATATTCAGCCGGCCTAACTATCTCTGAAAAAACGATCCTTTTCCTTTCCTCCGGGAGAACTCAAGGGTCAAAGTTTCGTGTGAATTTTCCGTCCGGCGTGAAGGGACAGTTTTTCACACAGCCGCTCTTATCTTTTACCAGAGGCCGGGCTCTAAATGCAATTTTGACGGAATAATAGCCAAAGAATCGGCCCGCTTGCATGTTTAGAGAGCCCGAATCCTTTCACGCCGCGAGCGTGAGAATTTTCGAGAGAGAAGGAGAGATAGTTAAAAAATACACTGTTTCCGAAAGAGAATAATGCAGCTATAAGCTGAGCGCGTTCACGCACCGGTTGCGCCTGGCCTTCGCTTTTTTTTTCCTTTTTAAGTGAAATGTTGGGGTATATATGGATGTTTCTGTGGCTGGAGATGGAAAAGTTGAAAGGGACAGGCGCGGAAGATTGCGTAGTGTGAGATTGAGATAGTTTAAGGAAGGCTTTTTCTTAGAGTCCTGATCGTCAGGTGTAGGAGAGTGTAAAGTGTTGATTGTTGGATGAGCGCGGCGAGGTGGATCCTCGATGAGATATGATGCATTGTTATAGATCTACGAAATATTGGTAATGGATACCCTTACTAAACAGAAGAATACTACATTTACGGAAAGTTATTACTAGTAACGTGAGACTTGGATCTAAAAAAACAAGCCACGCTTATCTAATATATTTATTACAGCAATCGGCAAATACTCCGTGCATTTTTCGCGTTTACCAGCGATCGGTCGACAATATTTGTCAAACCAGATCTTACCCAACCGCGAGCATATAAACTTCCGCCAACTCACGCAAAAACGATACACATACCTCGTTTGCAAAAATTACCTCTCTCTCGCGCGCGCCTGGCCTTAATTCGACCTGCACGTGAAAATGCAGAAACTATCCCCCCGGAGCTAAGATTATCACGGATGAATCAGTACAAAATCACCTTATAGAAGAAAAAACTCGAAATAGCTCTTAGTCACCCAGATTACCTCTACCCCCTCTCCAACATTCGCATTTTCCTCACGCTCCTCAATCACCCAGCTCTCTCTCCCTCTCCTCGGCTAAAAAAAAAAATTTCATCCTAGAAAGGAATGTCCCCGTCCGTTTTTTTTTCTCCTCCCGTCCACCTGACCGCTCGGCCACGTAATAAAGTTATTTTCGCGATCCGCGAGTCTAATAGTATATATAGCACACGCGCTCGGCTTTGGAATCCAGCTCGGGGCGGGACTCGCCTGGTCAGGTTGTATAGCGGAACACACGTATATAGATAGGTATACGTAGTAGAGGCGCGCAAGCGGCGAGGCAGCAAGTTGTTTATCCGCGGCGGGAGAGGTGCTTTCTCCGAGTTCGGAATGCGCGAGCTACCGGCGTCCTCCTTCTCGTTCATCGATCTTTCTTGTGCCGCGGCGTGCCCGCACGTATCGCTTCTTCGCTGTGGAGCGAGCTGGTTGTCTTGGCATTATTATGGTTTTTTTTTTGGGTGAGGGGTAAGGGTGGGTAGGAGTGTAATGACTTGATTTAAGGGGGGAGATGGGGAGGGTGGGAGGGGGATGGGTTGGATTTCAGGTTAACCCGATGCCCTATTAAGAGGAGATGGGAGGTTGGGTTGGTTTTTTGGTGGTTTTGAGTGCGTGGGTAAAAAAAATTATGTGTTTTGTATAAATGATTAATGTATTATTTGTTTCCTTGTTTACACATTTTAAGTGGTGTGGATTTATTTTAACTTCAAAATTTATAAAATCTTGAATCATCCCACGTGAAAAAACATGATGAATAAATTGTATTCAAATTTTATATAACCTGTTGTATACAATTTGAATAATAAATGATTCTATACAAATTGTGTATAAGTGTTTACAAATCTTAGAAAATTTAATCAGTGCAATGTATTCTTTTATTACATTGTATTCAATTTGAATAAAAAATAAAAAATGATTCTATACAATTTTTACACAATTGTACAAAATTATAAAGAATCATGTTTTATTCAAATTGTATATAAGTGGTTGTATATAGGTTATATGTATACCCGTGGGCCTCGATGAACTGGACTTCTTCGAATGTGATGGAAAGCGGGAGTATAATAATATGACAGACATATCCGAATCAAATATAATAAAGCTTGAAATATAGTATGCTTTCATAAATAACTAATATTTCTTGATAATAACCGTTTCAAGATATTCTTCTTACTAATTCGATAAAATTAATAACAAAAACAGTAAAAAAGATTATTCCCAATGCGATCCTGTCCCCAAAATAGCTTGCATCAAGATACAAACATATATCTTAAAGACTTCTTTTTACCTTTTCAAGATTAGTATAAATACATCCACTCCGCGTTCCAAAGGAAATAAACAGCCACCGCAAAGCTCAACAAAACACTTGCACAACGCAAATTGCCCCGACCACCTCGCATTTAACATACGCAAACCTAAAATATCCCCGCGTTTAGCAACGAGATCCCAACTCCTCAACTATCCCCACGCTTACCCAGCATAGTGTCGCGTTTCATACTTCCACAAGATATAACATTACAACAAATTGCCGTCCAACCGATTTTTCAGCCTCCATAAATTAGCCAAGCCGATAAACACGCTCGAGATATGTAATTGCGCGCGCTCATATATACATCGCACGAGAGTAGCCCACACTTTGCCTCTTATAAAGCTCCCTTTAGGATTTCGCGGCTCTTGAATTGTGGGTCACACACACACACACCGGTTGCGCCAGCCGATCTTGTAATGCATTTGCAATTCATGAATGATGCTTTTGTACGAGCCCGCGTAACGCCGCGCGCGTGAGCGGCGAGATCGAGCCTATATAGTCGCCCTGTGATGTATAATATCGCGGCTATCGCGCCACTTGACGTTTTGGATTTGAATATTTTATTAATTAAAAGAGGGCTGAACGGTTTTAATTAAAGCGTATAATAGCCGTAACGCTCGATAATGATAATGTAGGTACAGCATGTTGAATAATGCGATAAAACTCATTTCACGCTAATTCAATTTCCTTATCAGCCGGCCATGCGAAAGCCATTAACCCTACCGCTTTCCCAATTACACCCGCAAAACAGCATTCCTATACCGATCGGCCATACAGGAGAGCCCAGCCGGCATTCCATCGAAATATCCCTCGCGTATACCGCAAACCTCAATCAGCCTCGGCAAAGAAGCGGCTCCTCTGTCTCTCTCCCCGGGAGAAAACACAGAGCTCTAGGCTAGGCCCTCACCTATAGCAGTCGGCATTCGCCTCTGGATAAAGAAAGTAATTCTCCGCTGAAAGCTATACACCGCGCAGGTGCAGCCGTTGCACATACACGTATATGCATCCACCTCGTTGCGCAACTATACACTCACGCCTCTTCTTCTTCTTCTTCGCGTATCCGACATTGATCCTCCTTTCGCGGCTGATCCACATATTCGATCCGCCTTTTCTCGAGCCGGCCGTTTCCTGTTTTCCAGCTAACCGTTAACCACCTGAATTATGCCGCTCTCCCCTTGAGTAATTAAAATGCAAAAGCAGCAAGAGAGCAGCTAGCGCGAGCTCGGCATCGAACTCACCGCGGCGCCGTAAAAAGCCATCCCCGCCGCGTCATTATGCATTCTTATCGGCTGCGCGTGGGTTTGCGCGCTCAAAACAATGCGCACGTTTGCGCAAGCTCTCTGTGTGTCTCTACGTGTGTATCGATGTCCGCGTTACTCATGAATAATCGCGCGACGAAAAGCCGCGATTTTTTCCTTTTGGAAATCCGAGAGGAGCAAGTAGAGCGGGAGCCGATTTTTTGCTCGCTTCGGGGAGGGTCAGTCTCGCCGAGATCGGTATCGGTCCAATGATATACGAGAACCGAGCGCGGCTGAACGAAACCGCGCCGATGTATGCAAATTGCCGGGTTTGTGACCGGCAGGTCGCGTCGAGATCGGTATGAAAAGAATGGCCAAATTTTAACGATGCGAGCGCGCCGGTTTTCGAAATCGGTAGCGAGGATTTTTGAATCGGCGCGCCTTTTCCAGCCCATTCAAGAAAGGCCTAGAAGTTTTGCGCGCACGCTAATCCATTCACGAGTGCTTTTATTCATACCCAGCTGCGCCTCGAGTTTACCGGAATTTTTTACCGATCTCTCTCGACTCGCGCGCGCGCGCGAGGGGAAAAAACTCGTTTGGGACTAGAAGAACCGCTCCTCGCGATGAAGCGATACACGCGCGTCTCTTTTTCCCTTCCCTACTCATCGACTCCAATCGTCCAGCGCACACAATAATTTTTTCCTTAACTTCTTCACCTCGCGTCCTCTCTTTACGCAACAAAAAGCCCTCATAACTCATCCCCCTCTACCAATAAAAAAACCTGCCTCCAGTCACCTTCTGCATCAGCCTCTCTCTCTCTCCTGCTCCGAATTTTCTTCCGCCTCTCTCGATGAGTCCGCGCAAAAGGAGAGCAGCTCTCCGAGCTTGCCGAAAAAATCGGCGCACCAGCATCCAGTCATCCTCGGAAGGAATCCGCGCGGGAGAGAAGCACATCTACCTTTCGTTCTCGCGCAATAAAACGTGGAGGGGGCCCCCCGGGCCGAGTAGAGCCGAGCTCCGCCGATCGCACTCCAGTAAGACAGAGAGAGGGGCCAAGCCAAGCCGCGCAAGACGCCGAGAGCTCAGTCCTCGGCCGATCCCCGTCACGATTCCATAGCGCTGTGTAGCTCGGCGCTCCGAGTGCTACTCGTCCAGGTAGTCAGTATATATATCTCTCGGAGCTGTACATAAGACGGGGGGGCCCCTGTGTGAGCGGAGCGAGCCACACAGCTGCTACCAAAATGGCGGCCGGGCGCCGATGCTGATACTCTCCGGCGAGGAGGACACAGAGAGTGATATATATATTTTTGCGCGATCGCGGTGATATAGCGGTGCTAAGAGATCGGTTGCGTCAGTGGTGATTGTTTGATTAAAGTGATAGCGTTGACCTGTCCGGGATAATAGAGTGCACGCCTCGAGTATATCTAGAAGAGAAGCAGCTACCGTAGGTTTTTCCTGGATATACACAAGAGTACGAAGCGCTCCGGCATTCGAGGAAGGTAAATAGCAGCGCTCCCCGGAGTCATCCGCTCCTTTCGCTCTCGTTCCTTTCGCGCGCTCTATACACACAGCCGAGAAAAAGCGCGCGCGGTCTATACACACACACACACACACATGCAGAGAGCGCCGATCGCTAGAAAATTCTCGCGCGATGCGCTCTCTCTCTCTCCGTGTACATGGAGATGAACGGAGCCGCCGCCGATGAAAGGATGTATTGTTGCGCAACGCTCCTAAGAGCGCAGTAGTAAGACGCTCTGGCGTCGTGCAAAATGGTAATAATAGGATCGTTCCTCCTTTTCCTCTCTCTCTCTCTCGTATGAAGAGGAGCTCGTGACTCCAGTGTCACCTGGCTCCGATTCCCACGTGCGGATAAGCCGACGGTAAATATACGGAGATCGCTCGCAATTAGCGCTCGCCGAGTGCCTCTCTCTCTCGCCAAGTGTCGCAATTAGCGAGCCGGCTGCATCGGAAATACACATCTCGGTTGTGTCTACACTTGCGCAAGCTGAATTCCAAGCGTGTTAATTTTTCAGCGAGTGTATTAACAAGAGATCGGATATCGGCGATAGCGATTTTAAAAAGCGCCTAATCGCCGGGGGTAGTAGAAGAACGCGAGCGTTGCGAAAGCGTCTCTCTACGCACGCATAGCCATACACACGCGCAGGATCTCGCGGCGATCCAATAGGAATTCGCGGCCTTGGGCCGGCCGTCGGCATCCTTGGCATCTGCGGCCAAGCCTATATGCACTCGCGTGTGTGTATATGCATCCGTGTGTGTGTATGTGAGCGCTGAGGCGGTCTGGACCACGCGCGTTGGTAGCAGCGCTGGCGGGCCAGGAAAGTCTAGATCTCTTATGTATTCGCATTCCTAGCGGCGCGAGGCCGAGCGGACACGGCTTGGAGAATGGGATACGGATAGCTGAGGTTTCGGCCGTCTGTACGTGCGGTGGCTTTTAATCGATCGATCAACGGAGCTTTTAGCGAGCGGTTTTCATAATGACGTGGCGGATTGCTGGCTTTGTAGGGGCTAGGTGGGAGGGTTGGGGAAATAGGATGATTGGGGATTGTTTTTGGGTGAATGGAGTTTGATGGGGAAACTGTCGGGTTTTATAAGAGATTTGGACTAGTTGCTCAATTTTTGACGCGGCTTGGTTAAGGCTTTGCTTATCTTGAGAGATCGGTTAAAGCGCGTGTAGCTACTCTATCTAAACAAACTTTTTACCACGGGTAATAATTAATTTGTGTTTACTCTGCTCAGTCAATGCCGAAAAATTCCACTTCACTATGAGCATTAGGCGTATATTATCAGATTTTTCCGAGAAGCAAGGGCAAAGAAAAAAGTCAATTTACAAAAAGCCAATTTACAAAAAAAAAGTGACTGACTTACGTCAGAGTGGAAAATAGCAGGGTACGGCTAGACACGCGCGCTCATAACACACATACACAGAGAAACCCACTTTTTGCCATCTTTCGCGCCTCGAGTTTGCTTTGATTTTTCTCAACCGATAATTTTTTCTCCCGATCTCGCATTGTTCGCTCACCGCGCCAGTGTATGCTAATGAGGCCGATTATTACGCTGTTTTGGCAGGCTGTGACATAAGCGCTTGCTGAATTTTCAAGTGTCGCTACCATCGGAAATTCAAATCGCTTCATTAATTCCTCAAAATTCCTTTACTCCAATTTTAAATCGCACCTACCATCGAAACACAATAGACCCGAACAATTTCATTCAGTTCAAACAAAACCGCTCTCCGAGATTACATCCAACTTTGTCAACTCAATTACCGATCCTCAACCCCCGCGATTGTCATTCTCCTCGCATTAACCGTGAAAAAGAACGAAGAGACGCATCGACTATCGGCGCATTCCCGGGCGCTGCAGTGCGCGCATCGATGAAGGAAGAAATTCGCTATACCGCTACACTTGCGCCGAGCACTTCCTGTTTCATTACATCCCATTTAATCATATACGAGGCGCTCTCGCGACCGACGCGCACTTCCTCCGCGTGAGCGAGGCATTTCTCTCGAGAAGAGATAGCTCGTCATTCCGCGCTGCTACGATGAATCCATCGTGGGATTTTCTACGTCGATCTGTGATTTTTCCCGCTGGAGGGGGGAGAGGCTGGAGTTTCGGCGAGAGTGTAGATCTCCTGGTTGAGTTTTCACCGTCATTTTACTCGGAAGCTAGCCTAATCGGATTATAATTAGACGTGGATAAATCGCGTGAAAGTTTTTTCCTGGCGCCCGATTTGGGCGCCACGATTATCCCATGGAAATGCGCGTGTACATCGCGATTCGAGAGCTTTAAGCGGCTGGGAAAAGAGCGCTCGTTCGCTTTTTTCGAGAGAGAAAAGGAAAAAGCGAGGCAAAAAGCGCTGAAATGTAGGTAAAACGCGGTTAATACATCTGCGCGCTCGTTATGCGCATAACGTTCGAGATTTACGTGACTGCGCGAATGTGGATCCCGACGAGATACATACTCTCATGACCGTGTTTCGCCGGCGAGTGTATTTCGCGCCTTATGGTACCTCTCGGCGAGTGGCAGAAGCCGCGCGAGAGTTGCCCAATCGCGGCATAATTTTTGCGCTAATTAGCTTGACAATCGGCAGGTGGATTGCGCCGTATAGTCACAATGCTCGCTGGCTTATAACGCTCTTATGTCACAATGAGAGTTTAAGAGTTAATAGGATATTTTTTTCTTAAGCGGCCGCTCGCGCTCGTAAAAGTAAAGGCAATTATAAGCTGAAGGGTTTCTCGGACAATTATAAATTACAATGGCCCGGCGGGATTGTGCAGGCGGATAGAAAAATGGACAGTACACTGTGGGTTATTTCCTTTTGAGAATGGACTTTTAAAGCGAGCCGTGCCCGGTGCGTTTTATAAATACTGTTAATTGAAACCTCAAATCGCGCAAAAACGTCAGACCAGACCGAATTACAGTGGATTCCCGATCCGGCAGGTAGAGCAGAATAATGAAAGGTGGCAAAAAGAAGGATTGAACAGAATTACAGTGCCTTTTCAGCGTACAAAGCGAACAGTCCTAGCCGATTCTATTTTCACTAACGTAACCGTTCTTTTACAAGAGCGCAATAACAATTCCCCATCGATTATTAAATCGAAAAACAAAATATTCAATTTCACACCTAAGCGATTCAGTAGCTCAACCGATCTCACCCCCTGCAAAAACCCACCCCGTCAAACCACAAACAACAAACCCACTGATCTCAACATCCTGCCGATCTTTTTCCAGGATCCGCTGCGAAATCGAGCCCGGCGGAAGGAAGCCCGGCGAGGCGAGCCCCATGAGGCGGGCCCCCCGAGCTAGCAGCGCCGGCCGGCTGCCTGTGCCCTGACCGCTGACCAGCACCAGAGCCAGAGAAGAGACAGAGAGCTTAGAAAAAGCTGCGGACAGCCAATCGAGAGAGGAAGATCGCCATGCAGTCGATTAAAGAGCGGCAGCCGCTACTGGCGGCGCTGCTGCTGCTGCTAGTGCTGAGGGAGGCGGCTGGACACGTGGCGCTGACGTTCCCGCGTGCCAGGACTTATGATCTGGATTTTTTGGATAATGCGAGGACGCCGGGACCTTGCGGCATGCCTAGAGGTTGGTTTTTTTGCTTTTGTTTTGAGGATGATGTTTGAGTTTTTTTTTGGGGGGGTTTGGGATTGTGTGGATGGAGTGTTTCTCGGGTTTTGAGGTGGGTTTGGTAAGCGGCGGTTGCTGTTTCGATCAGTGAAAGTTTTGGAGCGCTGATTAGTTCTTTTATGATTGATCGGTTAGCTGATTGGTAACAACAGTTTCGTAAATAAAGAAAAGTAACTGATGGCCCTTGCAATGCTTGCGTATATAGGTGTTGTTCTTGAGAGGTTGTTTCGGTTTTAATTTAAATGTCTAGATAAAGCTGACATTGTTACATGTGAATGCTTACTCCATACCCAGTTCCAATTTTCAAAACTTTATTATAACACTATACTATAATACCGTCCTTATTAGAAGGTAAATCCGTAAAATTCATAAAAAAAGCCAATTGAAATAATTAACCATCACCGTCTCTCTATTTATCTTTCACTCCGCTCATCCTAACAATCCTCATAACCCATCACCGCGTCTCCATAATACCAGCATTTCCAAACCGCAGCTTTCATCCTCCATTCCTCGAAACTCTCTAGAGAAATCTAACTCTAATTTTGAATTTTCAAAACGTCGCGCGCGCGCGCGTTCACGCATCCTCGATCTCCTCTCTCCTGCATCAACTCAAAAAGCCGACAAAAAATCCGGTCACCGATAGCCTTTTTTTCCTCTCTCTCTCTCCTTCCTCGAAGAAGCCTCGGCCGACCAGTTTTTTCTTACCGATCCGCAACGAGGTCAGAGCGCGATGTAATCGCTTCGACTTGTCGCCTAAATATTCACGGTCGCCGGCCCGAGCTGACCTTGAATAAAGCCGTACATTCGGCGCAAAGCAGCTGGCCCACTTGCAGCACCTGCACGCTTTTTCTCGATCGCAGCGTTACGTTATGTATACGGAGCTTTCCACGAGAGTGTAACAAACGCTAAAGGATTCACGCGCGTTAAAGTGCTTATCTGCTTAGCGAGATCACGGAAAGCGTCTCTCTCTCTGTGTGTGTAGGCTAATGCAACGTAAAGGCAGACGCAATTATTGCAGCCGTGTGCGCGGATCTTTTTTTTTCCGAGCGCGTCTTTTATGTAATTACGCCTGTAAGCGCGCGCGCGCGCGGCTGTCTAACGGCTTTTTCCCTGGGCGCTCCGCGTCTGGAGGGAAAAAATGCGCTCTCCTGAAATATCTAATATGCGAACGTTGCTGCGTGAAAGTTGCCGACGTAATGCCTCGCTCCGGCCGGCGAATTCGCTTATTTTTTTCCTTTCCCGTGCCTCGGCTGGAATTTTTTTATAGCTTCATCTTTGATTCCGCACGGACGAGATGGCTCGGGACTTGTTTGCTCGGTGTTTTTTTGCTCATACGTATGCGCATCCGAGAGAAATTTTTTCATTGCTCCAAGCATGAATTGATATATACGCCTTATAAGACGCGCCAATTTGTCCTCGCGGTGACTTTTTATTCTGTTTACGTATACACATCCAGCATCACGTAGCTTCTAAACGGAAGGTACTCTTCGAATTTCCGTTTCTCAAAACACAATGGAGTCACGTGCGCCTGCACACTCGTGACGTTTTTCCACTTAAGGCAGGCGAGAGCCAATTTTCGCGAAAAAACAATTACCCGGATTTTTAGCCGGCAGCTCAGGCCACGAGCGCTGTTTCACCAGTCGCGCGGGCAGGTGTTTATGGGGCTCGTGCCGGCTTATATCATATTTTGACATTTTACAGCCCGAAACGGCACGTTTCGGCCGCGAGAAAAATAAAGTCCCTCGTCGCCCCGCGCTCGCACTTAGATGTAGGAAATTGAATGAACAAACCGAGCGCGCAAGTGTTAGAGAAAGTGCGCAGAGTACTTAGCGCTCTCCCATCTGTATGTGTATCCATGTACGTATGTGTGTATGTGTGTGGCTACGTCTACGTATCGTTGGGAATAAGTACGCGTCGCGTTCCTTACTCGCTTTTTGCATTACCCACTCGGCTCTCCGGAGCGTCGATGATGCACGGGCCGCGCTGAATTATTTATCGACGCGCACGTGGATACGTGCGGTTTGCAATTTGCATAAATAACGTGTTTACGAGTGTATACGTATAAACTCGGGGAGCGATTTCCTGGGCCGATTCGCGAGTTATGGATCGGCGCGTTGCGAAAATGGATTTCGCAATTCGACGGGGGCAGCTCGGTACGAGGGGGTAATGTGGGCCTATCGTCGGCCGTTATTGTAAACAAACCGGCGCGCGGTCGCGCGAAAACGAGAGGCTAATTTAGCGCTCGGAAGCGATTCGAGAAAGAAAAAGTAGAAAGTTCCGGGGGGCCCGGCGGTTTATCACCGAGAGTGTATATATCCCGAGGTACGCTGTGCGCGCGTTAAAAAGCAGCCGCGCTTCTCTCCTCATTGTGGCTGTAAATTTACGCGGGAATATTTACGTCATATTTACATAAAAAATACAGGTAGAAAGCCTTCCGCCTATGCCTCTCCACGCCTGTAAAATCTCGATTAGCGCAAAGCCAGTGCGCCGATGGATTTCCAATCGCTCTCCCCAGCCGATAAATTTTCAGCCGCGCGACACCGCACGGAGAGTCCGGCAATTTTCCGCGCGCGCGACGCGAAAAACGCCGCGAAAGTCACGCACCTGCGCCGTAAACAGAGCTCTGCGCACCTTAACTCGCATATATATACCTACAAGTACACAGATACAAACGCACAGACATAGACACACAGACTTACACAGCTACACAATGAGCGCATAATCGGCCGTATGGGAAAACGGCGGCGAAGGATAAGAGCCTGCGGAGTATAGAGAGTGGGGGATGCTGTGAGCGGCGCGCGACTTTCACCGTCGCGCGCGCGCGGGACCACGAGAGCTGAAACTTCCTCGCGGTGAACTCTGGGACGCGGCATTCTCCCTCTCTCTCTCTCTCACTTTAACTTTGCAGGTGGAAGGATGCCTTATGGGAGCTTATGTCAATTTGTGTGCGAGACCGTGTGGATATGCAGGGCCACGTTGCTGCGGGTGTAAAAATGCGGCTTGATTTATGTTTATTAGTGTACAGGGGGGGGGGGGGGTATTAAAGCCGGCTGTGGGCTGAGTTAATGGCTATTGGAAAACGATACCCTCGCCCGGCTGATGCGCGCGATGAGTATATGTGGCTGGATTAACGGTCTTTGGATAAGGCAAAAATGTTTCGCCGCAAATTGCTGAGAGACGATTTTTTTATTGCGCTCAGGGGGGAACTGAAATAAAGAGTTTACGGTTCGAAGCGGGTATTGGAGACTTTGAATTCCAGCGATTATCGGCCGTGCAGGTGATGAAATCGCTCGGCGGTTATTAAATCGTTCGCGCCCGTTAATGATTTTTTCTCGTCAATAAAACGCGCAGCGATTTAATTCGAGAATAAGATACGAAACTACGATTCCACGCGTCGATATTTCCTGAAGAAGGGGGGGAGAGGTGCGAATACAGCTGCGTTGCGTAATTAAAAACGCCGCTATAAATACGAAGCTTTATTGTCGTTATCCGACGCATCGATCGCTCAAACAGATCCCGTATACTTGAAGCGTACGTAACTCGTTCTCACAATATCAAACGCCTCATCATCAACAATAAAGAATATACCCCTACCTCCTCCTTCTAATCCACACTTCGGCATTAATTTTCACATCCTCGAGCAGCGCGCACAAAGGCCCCCCCTTAATAATTAAATTTAACAACATCGAGAAGCAGCCAGGTGATTGGCACGTTGCGTAATGCGGAAAACAAATTAATAACGCGCGGCTTCTAAATCACGGAAACTGACAGCACGGCAGGACGATTATTTAATACGTCCGACTACTACCTCCAACATGTTGCTTTTGTTCGATGCCGAAACTAGAGCTCGATGCATGTATGCATGTACATGAAGCGAGAGCTCGTTAATACGCTTCCATCGGAGCTAGCACGCGGAATTATGCATTCGATTGCCCGGCCCGACGGGCTGTATACGCGGACACAGCCGCGCGTCGATGCATATATGAGGATTAACTGCGGCCGAGCTGCGACGGACGGCTGTTATATTGTTTTGCCGAAATTGCCGCCCGAGCGCCGGATCACGAGCTGCGGGTGTTAATTGCCGGGCTTTTAAACGCCGGCTGGTTAACGCGCGGTGTGCTTTTTTTATTGCCGGCTGATTGCCAGTTAAAATGCGTGTAAATGGAAATTGAAAATAGTAATTACTTTCCGTATCGATAGCGGTCGGTTTACTGGAATAACTCTATTGAAACCTCATATGAAACATTCTCAAAAAATGTCACCTTCCTCCCTCTCAACTAATCCCCGCAAAAGCCAGCGATCCATCACCTTAGCCAGCGGCAAAAAGCAGGCGACAAAACTTTAACGACGCCATAAAAGCAACTCGGCACGCGCTCGCGCGAGGCCGCGAATCCCGAGTTTAACGCACTCGCCTCCTGAAAGCGGAGCTCGCGAGGACGCTTAGGCCTATAGACGAGGACAGGCTCCGGAAAGGTCGCCTCGGCACTCGATGACTGAGAAAAAAAAAGAAGAGCGCGCTAACGAGCCGGTGTAAATACAGGCTGTCTTGGGGCTGCCGCGTTGGGCAATGTATCTTTGCGTATAATTAATAGGACGATGCGCGGGGGGAGCTGGTAATTGCATCGACGCCCGCGACGAGGGGCCACTTGTTTCGCGAGAGCCGGCGATTAGGGGGTCTTAGAGGATTTGTAATTAGAGTGGGAGGATGGGAGAGGATGCAGATGCTGGATGTTGAGTTTGATGTTTGCGCTGGTTTTGTTATCGAGACTTTTTATCTTGCTGATGTTTGAGCGAGGACGCTGGAGTGTGTGTGGAGTTTGAGTCGTTATGTGCATACGTAGGCATTACGTCTTTTTTCTCACGTGTGTTTGCGAGTGGTATTCGTGGATTTGAAACGGGTGTTATCGTGAAAAATAATGATGGAAATAGAATGTTTATTCTGAAGTTTATGCATTCTAGTAAAGATAGTAGATCGTGCCCTCGAGTTATGAATTCAGAGTAGCTCGCAAAGATTTTCTGATATTAAATTCATCATTCAAGGTTCTCTATCAAATGTTCTGATTCTTCAGATATGAACCATTATATAAAAAAAAATAAAAAATAAAACCACTATTAACGACGATAGCCTCTAAGAGCTATCCATGTTTTTCTTGGAAACAAGGCTAAGGCTTCCATGCTAAACCTGCTAGATTCGTCCATTTTAATTAATTCCAAGGATAACTCAAACAGAACTTTGAAATTTATCGTGTCATAGAAATCAAATTTTTTTTATGCATTTACTTTGTTACAGAAAAAAACTATTTCCTTGGTTCAAATTCGATATCAATGAACCGCAGATAAAATAATCTTATCTCAAAGTAAACTTACACAGAAAAAGAATTACGTGTTACTCACAATGAATAATCCCAAGCCTCGAGATTTCTCCTTAAAGAAGCCACAAGCGCAGAAAGATAAAAAGGATGACGCTTATTTCATAAAGCAAGCCAGTCTACTTTACCTCATCACGCAACTCTCAACAATTAGCACGTATAATTGTTACGCCTTATTATTATTACGCTCATCGTTATTACACTCGCTTGGCCCCTCCGCGCATCAATCTACTTTCACGCATTGCGCTTATAAATTTTCTCATTTAATCGCGTCGCTTTTTCCGCCAGCGCAGCTCGAAACGAAGAAAAAAAAAGTAAAATCGCCGCTTACAAAGAAGGTGTTAAGCCCGCAACTTTCGCCCGCAGCGTAAGCGCAAAAAGCGAACCTAGTCTCGGCTCGCCTTTAAAAACCAACTCCAGCCGTTACGTGCGCGCGCACACACACACATATAGACTAGACATAGAGAGAATCCATCTCAGTGCACTGGAGGATGAACGCGCAGCTGTAATCGCGAGCTAAAATCCCGAGCGAGCGCGGGCGCAGCTGTTATCAAGCGCCGGCATCGGCCGGCGGAGGCAGAAAGTGGAAAGAAGGCGCCGAACGGAACGAGCGCAGCGCCAACTTCCGGATTGCGTTGCGCGCGCCCTCCCACCGCTCCGTCTATGGTTTATACGAAGGAAGTCAGCCGTGCGCGAGAAGTTGGTGTTTTTTTTTTATTTTAGCTTCTTGGCTGTGATTTGCGCGTTCGTTAGAGGTAATTGTAAGAGAGGGTTATTTATAGTGCGTTGAGGGAACGCGAGGCTTTCGGGATGATGGATGGAAGAGCGGGCTTTGACTGGCTAATTGAGGTTATGTGTGTTTTAGTTAGGAGAGATGGGTAGTTTTTTGCCGGATCGCGTTACGCTTTTCAGAGTATTACGGGCATTTGTGTAATATCGCTTGGTGTATAACTTATTTAATGCTGTATCTATTTAATGTTATGTTATTGAGTAATTTTTAACGATCAGGAATATAATAATCTGCGTTAACTCCGTTTTCCATCAATACTTTTACCAGCGTAATACATAGATAACAGACCGTAATAACACCAATAAACCACTTAAAAATTCCCATTTTAAACGCAGAAAATGTTTAACGTTTTCTCCAAAGCTCACGTCCAGCGCGAATATTCGAATCTCTCTCTCTCGCTCCCTCGGGAAAAGTAGATTGAATAACGCAGGAAAGTCTAAGCCAGTCGCATACCGGCCAAACCGGACTCATTCCGCTCCGGCTCATGTAAATAAATATACTTTCCCCCTACACGGCTCTTATTCAATCAAAAAGCCGCTGATATCTCCTCAAAACAGCGCTCTAAATCCAGCGCGCGTGCGCTCAGAAAATTATCCCTCTCGTAAAAGCAGCGCGCTCGCTCGACCGACGGCGAAAGAATTTCTGAGGCTCGGCGGCCCTCGTCCAAGGCCATATAGCGCTCGCAGATTCCAGTCGCGCTCGCCGGAGAAAGAGAGAGAGATAATAAGATATGCGCGCTGCGGCGTGGGCGTCGCGAGTATATATCTCGCCGGCGGCGAGAGAGCGCACCGACCGCCCCGGCGAGGACGCGCGTTTTTCAGCGATTTTTCTCCTCCTGTCGTCGGCGTCGTTTTTGCCGCTGAGCGAGGTTGGATGAATGCTTCGGCTGCTGCTGCTGCGGCACGCACGGGACTGCTGCTGTGGCTATGCGTGGCGGCTGTAAAGGAGACGAAAGCTGCTCGTAAATTTAAGGATCAAGCGGGTGGTCTGGGAGATTTGATGGTTTTTTTCGGGTGGTTTGTTTTGATTGGTGCGGATGGATTATGGTTGTTTATTCATTTGTTTTATGAATTATGTTTGTTTAAGACGTTTATGGAAAAATGAGGAAAAGAATATGAATAAACTTGTTGTTGCCAATTAGTCGATTAGGATTGGTAGTTTAGGTCCATTTTAAGCGTTGGAGAGTGAAATAATAGCCTACAATTATTTTAAAAAATGCTTTCCGAAAAAGGTCTAAATGTACAAAGCTTGTAAATTTGTTATTGCAAATTGTCTATTGTTAACAGCTGTGCGAAGTATACAAATTTTACAACAGGTAGATCGTACAATAAAACATTTTCTGTGTAGCCATTACCCAGACTGTTGATCTGTCTATATTAGCTGACGAGTATCTCAAAGTTGTATTCTTTTGAGTTTTCGTAAGGTTAAAACTAACAAAGAAGGGTCGAATGTCTGGGAAAGGGACTAGCATACGTAGTTCATTCAAGTGGACCCTTCTTTCCGAAGTAGACGCTATCTAATCTCAAATATGTGTTGTTTTCTTAAAAATGATGTCTTTTTTATCGGCCATAACATTCTAAATATTTGTTTTACGTAGGGAGCAAGGAAAAGGATAATAAAACTAGACGAAAAAAGTTTTAAATATAAAGTTTTGGTTTGATGAAAAATATTATGTGCATAAAAATATTATTATAAATTTATTTTTTAATAATTTGTTTCAAAATATTTAATAACTTTTTTAACGTTGTACATGATTGGTTTCTACATTATAATTGTTTAGAAAATTAAAACCATCTAAATATATAATTTTAAAAAAATAACATATTTGAGATTAGATGTTTGAAATCAATCTTAAAAGTCTCCCTAAAATCTCTTTGCACTGGTCACTCCGTATACTTAAAAAATAAAACGTTGAAAAACTAAAACAAACGTAAAAAACAATAAATTATCGCTACTCTCCTCATCATTATCAAGAAACTCTAAAACATCATGTTTCAATCCCCAGCACAATCCCGACAGAATACCAAGAAAAAAAAACATCACTCCTCTCACCGACCAACATTCGTCTTATCCGACACGTCCGACAAAACGGCATATATTTACGCTAACCGTCACGGCCTCGCGATTTCGATACATCTTATTAAAAATTTTTTCATCGCGACTCCTCACTCCGCTTCTGCCGATGATGATGAAGCGCAGCGCGCCGCACGTGAGCGTCGATGAGTCACAGGAAGCTCTTACCGATGACACATCCTTATACACTTCCAAGCTGCGCCATATTAAGACGGAAGGGCTTGCCAGCTAAAAAGAATAATACACCCACCGATGACGTGCATTATTCTGTCAAAACACGTTCGGTACTCTTTAGAAGGAAGCCGCAGGACGTGCGCTACGGCATAGCTGTATGCGTATACAGCGAAGGCTAGAGGCGCGAGTTCCGCAAGCGAGTCGTTGCGGTAATACCAAAAAGCGCCGATTCAAAATGCATTATTAAGTGCTTTTTTCTTTCAAAGCCCCAGAAGGATATCGCAACTGTCTTTTTCTCCGCTCGCGGCGCGTATAAGCCGAACGAGAGCGGCGCGGATCCTTGGCACGAATCAAACGGATCTTTATGGACACAAAAGCAGATACGGCTAATTACAGCGCGCGACGCTCTTTTCTTGAAATACACACGCACTCGGCTCGCGATGCAGGAATCCAATATCGCGCGTATTAAAAAGCGATAAGCGGCCGCATTCCTAGGCTCTACCCTCGGCATTCTCCGCGCTGGAATTCGTCAATTTCGCCAGCGGCAATTAAAGCTTTAGCATCGAAATTTCATAATTGCCCGCGCGCGGCCTTTTTCCCGGCGCGCTCGGAGGAAAGCCGCTTGAATTACGAAAAGCGCGATAAAACGGAGGACCGCCGCGTAAACTTGTTTGCCCCGGCGATTTATAGCGCTGGATTCTGCACGCAGAACATTTTTGCGCAAGCCTCTTTGAAAACGTCGAAGCGCACAATAGAGCGCGAGCGATGAGTTATCGTCGATATATACGTGGATCCGCGAGTGTATATAGACGCATCGCTCGATTTCATTCGAAGGTCACGCGGAGAGACAGAGAGAGCATGTCGATGACCTTGATTCTCTGAGCGGGAAATCGAGAGAGAATAGGATTTCTCCGTGTGTTTATGAATATAGGAAAAAATATGTCGCTTGTAGTGCTGAGTGGCTGGGGAGCTAGGTGCGCGAGAGGTGAAATGTTTCGCGGATTGGTTGTGGGAATGGAGGATGAATTATTTATGAGCGCGGTTGAATTTGTTTGTTGGGAATGGATTTTTAGGAAATTGTTTGAATTATGCATCTATTAGGGGAATTCAGAGGCGAGCTGAAGCCGTTGCCATTATTTGAAAATAAATCATTTTGGACAGTAGTATGGCTTGGATGTTTTAGTTTCCGTGTATCTTTTATAGCGGCTTATGCAACGCCGCTTTTATTATTAATAAAATTTTAATCTATTTTTCAAGCCGAGGAGAGATTTATGAGAATCAGGCTACGTTGATTACGTAATACCATACGTATCCACCTATCCGCGCCTTATAGCATGTAACTCTTCATTACCCGATCGAAAAATCATTATTCACAAAAGCAGATTTATCGAACAAACTATAAACTCCACTGAATCATCGCCTAATTCCCCAGCGAAAAGCTTCCTCGAAAAACCAAGCACTCGACTGGTTTATTGATTTTCAACCTTCCCAAAGCAAACTAAAAAAATGACAATGACTCTCGACCGACATATCCCAAAGGTAAAGCCTAATACGTAAGAGTTTCTAAGTATTAGAAGCGAGAGATCGGCTCCAGGGAAGGCGGAACTTCTCACGCTTTGGCCGGCGCATCTCCTTAATGTCTCTTAAAAGCGCGGCTCGATCGGGCCTATATAAACTGACGAGAGCTTTCTTTTTTCCAGGTGACATCAAGACCTCGTTACTGTCTGGAAGTAGCTTCAACGTGACGTGGCATCTGGCGTATCCGCATAGGGTAAGTCTCTATCTATTTCTACAACTCTTGCTTATATACACTGTACAGACTTAAACTTATCTCTCTCCCGCAACGCTTGTAACAACTCGACGTAGATTTCGTAAAACGTCGCACCATCGACGGCTTACATGATTGACGAGTGATATCTCCTTTTTTTTCCCCGCCCGACGCGCTGGGAGAATATTCGCCGCGGCTTTTGTTGGAGGACGAGCTGGATTTACGTTGGCGCGCGTATGATTACGTGAAAGCCGACGAGTGATTGAAAAGTTTTTCTACGCGTGTATAAACCTGTTTGATTCTCCGTCGGAGAGTGTATATGGATGTATCCAGGCGGTTTTGAATCAGGGATATCGATGTATGTACGTGGATTTTTATTGCTGCTTCCAGGGGTTTTATCTTCATTTAGGAGGGGAATGCTGGATTTAGCGGCGGCTTTGGCGCTGGCCGTTGCGTAATACGTCTGTTTATGACAAACACACGGCGCTGCGGGATTGCTTTCTGAATGCTGCATGAGAGTGTAGTTTAGACTAATTGCGCCGCGAGTAATTAGTTTCATTATTGTAAATACTATAGTTACGACCTTTTTAGAGCGCGCTCGGAGGATTTTAAGTGGAATCGCTCGCTTTCCCAACTGGAAATCAATATTTTAAAATATAGACATTTTTTAGAAACCTTAAATTACATCTCTTGCACTCATACGCGCGTTAAATAAAAACATTCCTCCAACCCGCAACCAGCCGGCCTAAATTCAAATAACTCGCTTTTACTTCACACACTCCTCGTCTCGATTTCTGCAAGCAGCTCGACAAATTTCAATCTCGGAAACAGCCCAGCCGCCGTCGCGACGTCGCGTCCCAGTCCACTGCACCTCGAATAACAAAGAACTCTTCCGTCCACTCCTCTCCGTAGTCCAAACGCTAAAAAAAAAGAAAGAAACCGCCAAGAATAAAGCAAGAGCTAGAAGAAGAAGCAGAAGAAGCCGGCTGCATTATTCATCGCGCAGTTCCTCGCCGGCCGGACTTAATGAGCCATAAGCCGACGCTGAATTATTCAGAAAAGC
This sequence comes from Eupelmus urozonus, assembly GCA_900480035.1. Lineage (NCBI taxonomy): Eukaryota > Metazoa > Arthropoda > Insecta > Hymenoptera > Eupelmidae > Eupelmus > Eupelmus urozonus. The sequence continues at coordinate 48,955 of UELX01000483.1, forward strand.
GCGGCGACGGACGCCTACGCGAGCGAGAGGTGCCAATGGCTTTCGAAACCCCGGCCCCCTCTACTTTCATAATCGCGCGCCGATCGGCGCGTATTTTGCAATTTTCGCGGCGCGATGATTCTCTGATGCGGCTGTGTGTGTGTACGCGGGATTACATATCGATTCGCGCGAAGTGCCGGTAAGTGGAAACAGACGCGATGGGTCGGACGGGATGGTTTTTTTTTTCTTGAGGCTGTGGTGGGGTGGGAACAATTATGCGGAATTGATGAATGTTGAAGAGATGGGTTTGTAAATATTGTGAAATGAATGAACGTCGGGTTTGTTTAGTTTTTCGCGAGATGCTTTCGAGAAAGCGCGAGCTCGTTGCGAATGTAGGCTTTGCGCAAGCGAGGATTCACGGCGACGGTTCTGCTGAATATTAACGTTTTTTAATAGCTGGGTGATTTCTAGCTGGACGAATAGAACCGTCTTTTATTCTCTCGCTATCGCTAAATACACACGCGTTCGAAAAGTGTTTAAAAACATATCGCCCAAAGCATCCCAGAAGCGCAGCAGCGCGAAAGTCCAAACACGTCCTAAACAAACTAACCGAGCTGAAAACCTCAGCGCGTCAACAGTCAAACAAAAACCAAGTCCGTTCCGCGTTCTGTCTCAACCCACGGCATTATTCCCACACAGTCCACCAATAACCCAGACACACAAAAAACAACAACTGCATCAGGTCCCTCTTTCGCCAAATTTCTTACTCCTTTCTCGTTGCGCAACTGGCTATTACACCTCTCTCTCTCTCTCTCCCTTCTTTTCTGGAGAAGCGCAAATTGCAGAGCGCGAGAGAATGACGACACATGTGCGCGAACAGCAAGCGCACGCGTCCACTATTTTCTCCTGCTGCTTATCTCTCTACGTGTGTGTGTGTGTGTGTAGCCGACAGGAGCGAGCTATAACGGGCCTCAGCGGCGTGATTCGGCCGTTTACGTGTGCGTCTTTACGAAATTCGGGTCAAAGGCCCCCGCCGATCGCTCGACGATTTCAGATGCGCGGCTGCGGGATTGGTTTTAGGAAAGTGCCGGGAGAAAATATAGGAGAGAGGTGTATAGGAGATGCTTGCGAGATAATAAATCGCTCGCTGGGATTACGATTATTTCTGGAGAATGTGGCGATGGAATTCCAGGTTTTATTCAGGCTTTAATAATGTAGTTAGGGAGATTAGGCGGGTCGTTGCACTGGCAGAGCGATTTGACGTCTGGCTGGCTTTATCCGATTGGAGTTGGAATCGAGAGCTCGAATCGGTCGGGATAGAAACCTGATTTACCAGATTTCCGACACAGCCGCGTCTAGATTTTCGTAAAAGTTTTGAAACATAGCCAGCTGTCCCCGCGCGCGGCTGTCCCGTTAAACCAAACTGTAATCGAGTAAATAATAAAATAAATACCAACGCCGCTAACGAGTTTGTTGGGTGAAAAAAATCCAAGAGCCCGCGTCGATCGGTATTTCCTAATTGAAAAAAAAAACGACGACAAGCATCGACAAAACAAAGCATCGTCCAAGCTAATTTTTCCGTCAATCCTGCACGCCTGCAATCATCCAGCTAAGCAACTCCGCAATTACACGGCATTGACGGAAGTTTCTTAATAATAAAGGAAACGCGCTATCCAGTCCATCTCAACGCGCAAGAGAAAAAAAGGAGCGCGAGCTATCCGATCGATCCGCAATTAAAAATAGACACACGCGCGCGCTCCGCACTTTCTATACACACGGCTGGATTCCAGTTGTGCTAACGAAGCTCTCCGGTGTCGTTGGCTTTACGGCTTCGAGTCTCTGGAATGCGCGCGATTAGCTCTCCGGCGCGAAACGCCGTTACATCCTAAATCAACATTTCCATTCGCGCCGCCGACGGGATTTTTGCATGCGAATGTCCTGCTGAATTTTTCCCTACCTTTTCCCCCGACGCATTAGCATTTTGATGCCGCCGCCGCCGCCGCGGGAACGAGCTGTGGGAAGAATATCGCCGCCGGTGAATTATTGTGTTTTACAAATTGAACGAGGAAATTGAAATCACTGCGAGCTTGTTATTCAGGATGTTTGATAAATAGCGCGAGGCGTATTAATACCAAGGTCGTTTGTATATATCTTCGAAAAGCAAAAGAGTTGCTCAATGATTCATTCTCGCTTGTCCGTCGGTCCACTAAATAAAAGACACTCGCCTACGTCTATGAGCTCTCATTACAAATCGAATTCCATTCTCCGGAGCTAACAACAAATCACGCACGCATCCAAACACGCGCGCGTTGCGACACCGGAAAGCCGCGCGCATCCCAACACACACACACAGCTCTCTCACAAACAAACTGGGACACAGCAGTCGGAATCAGCGCTCGATTTGAAATTCTAATCCGGCTCTCGAAAATCCGTGATCGCCGGTAAACGCTCGAGCGAGGAAAGCGAATACAAGATCTGGAGGGAAAAATGTTAATGGCGAATTCCTCGGAAGCATATATACGTAAGCGTATATATACGCAGGGCAGCCTCGGCAACACCGTTATGACCTGGAATCCCTCTCGGAGAACACCGCCTCTCTCTCTCTCTGCTCGCGGGCTCCCTTCGACATATTAATCGTCGCTTATTACGCGGCGCACGTATACGCAGAGAGCCGATCGCTGCTTCTCTTTTTTATCGTCGGGCCCGGAGAAAGATAAATGCCGAGCGGGCCCATGAGAACGTTTCGGTGATGCTGCGCAGAGAGAGAGAAGGGGATCTTGTAATCGCGAGGCTGCAGGTGGGCCAGACTTTGGAGATGGATTTTCGCCGGGAAAAAGGCAGGTGTTTTTGCGCGAGTTTCTTTTTTCACCTTTGAAAAATCCACGCACTATCCTCATTAACATACTAATGGCCGAACGCTCGCACAGCCGTAAACAATTTACAATTTTACAAGAAAGCTCGTTCACCGGCAGGCGTAAAAGCCCCGTTACTCCTGCGCGCGCAAATAAATTAAGAGAACCCATAGCCAATTTACTGTTCCAGCGCGCTCGGCCAAATAAAACCTCAGCTATCGCTCGACGAGTCCAGCCGCGCTAAAATAATCCTCATGGCGATGATCCAAGGCCGGCCGCGACTTTAACGGGACATATTCCCCCGCGTATCGTCCCCGCAGGTGCGCGCGCTCGTTCGGTAATCCAATTCGCGCGCTTATTTCGCAACGGCCAAGGAGAGGCCCGATGGAAAATCGATCCGCGGGATTATGGCCAGCCGAGGGACGAGGTAATAAATATTGCGCAACGAGCCCTTAATTAAAAGCGGCCGGCCTGGCTATTTGCATGGGAAACGGTTTTTCGAGCGAGCCATTGGCCGAGCTTTATATATATGCGTGCACGTCGATGCGTATAACGGCGAGGTGATGCAAGGGAAACAGAGCGCTCTTTGAGAGCCGATTCGACGACCCAGTTTGGAAAGCTGCCCTATGGCCGTTTTCTGAGTGTGCGCGTGCGCGCCTCGGGTATGTGAGTTTTATGAATTACGGTCTGTGCGCCTCTGAGCGTGTGTGGCCGAGGCTGTTAATCTTAATTCCTGGGGCTTTTCACTTTGGGATCGAGCCTACTTTTATGCTTTTCGAATCGACGCGCGGTCATCCGGTTCTTTTTGTGGGTGGGGAATGATACTTTTGTGTTGGAGAAAAAGGAGGGGTTAATTGAACACGTATCGGGGACTTAATTATAATCTGCTTCTTAATAGTAGTTTTATAGACGAGCGTTTAATTCCGTCGGGACCGATACGCTTGATGATAATTAGTAGCTGACTGTTATCGGAGATATCAATATCTAGGTGTAATTGCATGCTATAAAAATACGTTATTAATGTCCGATGAAAATTATTCTAACAGATAAACGAAAGTGTACACATTTTCCATAAGCGATTATATTAAAATTTTCAAAGTGGTAATGCGCGTTATAAATGTATAAACACGGACGAATAAAACCGACGAAATTTTACGCTCCGCATTCACCTCCCAATCTCGTTAATTTCTTGCCCAGCCGCAGGAAGTTTTGTTGCAATTTTCAACACTCTATAAGGATGTAAATCACAGCCGGCAGCAAGCAAGCCATTAGAAAAAACTTCCGACCAACCGAGCGCGCGCTCACATCAAATTCTAATCCAAATCAACCGGCGTTCCGCGCTACCCGGTATAAAACCCAAATAAAACCCGTAAAACCCAAGCCCCGCACTCTCCTAGAAATTACATAAGAGTGAAAATCCATTTCCAACGAGTTCCAGCCTGAGAATTCGCGCCGCCGTCCGCTCCAAGATTTCCACGAGCCAGAATAAATACTCGCAGCAGCTCGAGAAAGGAAACCTCTCATAAAACACTCTCGCGCGAAAATTCGTCGCCCGTCTCTCTCAACTAATTGCTCCCTCCGACATCGCTGTAGGGAGTAAAAAACATCGGCGCATTGTCGTCTGGCAAGAAAACGGGAACAAAGCGCCGTCGAATTTCATCCTCAGCCGCGAAAGCAGACTTTCGATGACACTTCCGCGCGCCCAAGCTCTAAGCGCGCGTGTACACAGAAACGCGCGCGCGTTTGTTTAGCGTCCGCGCTGCTTTCTCCCGGATTCTTAGGCTTCGCATACCGTTCGCTGCCGAGTCCCTCTCGTCGGGCACCTGCGACATTATTTTCCCCGCGATTTACGAGCGAGCGCCGGGAAATACGATCGGAATCCAGCGAGAACGCATTCTTCTGGTTATGAGATTTCGCGCGGAGAGTTTCGCAAACGCCAGCTGGGATATTGCGGAGTAGACTAAGCGGAAAGCCGCGTTTTTTTTTTTTTAAGTCTTTCCGGAACGAGCGAGTGTAGTGCCGTGGCTAATGAAGCTTTTCGATCGGCGCGTCTTATTCGGAGCGCGAATTGTGTCGCTCGCGAGCGGAGTTACGAAATTGGAGGAAGTAGGACAAGGATGCTTATCTCGCGGCAAGAGCGGAAGCGGCGAGCGCGCTTTCTATTGAAAAGATTGTGCAAAATCCATTTTCTTCTGGGTTATATGTGGCGGAAAGGGAGAGGAGATTTTTATCTAGCATCTATGGAGCGGATTTTTTGGTCGTTTTTCTCAGCTTCTGCGCGATCGACGAGATGAGAGAGTTTTCGAATACATAGAGTTTTGGATATAGGACAGCGCGCGCCGGGGTTATCGGATTTTGGATGGGGACGAGTTTGCAGTCGAGTGGAGAAACATGATTTTGTAAAATTTATTACTTTTACTGCGCTTTTCTATTTTTATCGCTACTCGAACTGATTTTTCAATATGTCAAATATAGTATTCAATGTAGACCGCGTTCAGCACGCTGGTTTATCAAAGCCGAGAACGTCAGCTTGCACACGAGCAGTAAATATTAAAACGTCACGTTCGCAAGGTCTGCGCGACAAAAAACCTCCAGCACGTACTATCTTTACTGCCTCTATCATTTTTCACCGCCGCGAAACAATCCCCACTGTCCTACTTAAGCAACCCGTCAAAGTATAACCATGAATGAACGACGCTCAAATTCAGCCTTCTTACTTTTCCAGGGAGGATTCAGACTGCAGATACTCGACGCCCTGGACAGGCCCCTGGTCGACCTTACCCCAGTGACGAAGCAGAGCGAATTCGTGGAGAATGACGCAACGTAAGTCAACTCTTGCAAAATACATCGAGTTTTATCCCTCGCGCGTTTCCTGCATATACGAACGATGATTTATGCTTCCAGCGCCCAGAGCTACCTGGTGGAGCTGCCGGCCAACTTCACCTGCACCGACTGCACGGTTAGACTGCTGCGCGAGGCCGAGGAGTGGGGCACCTCCTACAGGTTCTGGTCCTGCGCCGACGTTGACGTAAGTTGAGAGAGCTGTCAAAATAGAATTTAGGAGGCGCTCGATACGCTTGTGTTTCTTAATGCCGGGGCTGAGAGGCTTTTGAGTAAATAGAGGAGTTGCCCCGGCTGCCGACTGGAAGTGGTGAATGAAGTTTCGAGATACTAGATTAGGATTATTGGAGCTGATTTTGCGGTATTAAGAAAGTTGTAATTGAGAGTCGCGTGAATTAGTTTAATTGCGATTTTTTTTTAAGTTGCTTTTAAGAAGATTAATGTAAGTATGAATTTCAGAGAGTTATGAAACTAAATGCCTCATTTGCATTTCCATAATGAACGAGCGTGCGTAATAATAATGTGGTGCAATTAACTTTTAAAGGCAAACTTTATGTTGCCCAATGGCGAAAATAATTTTTCTGGGATTGCACTATTATACTTTCTGGAATACATCGGCAATCTCTCCTTTTTCAGATGCTGCGCGCTGAAATAGTAATTATAATTGCGATACGGATGAAAAAAAAATTGTATGTCATTCCCATACTAAAAAGTCTAATGAGTGCATTTTCTCACAGAAAGAATGCTCGTTTCACTTTTATATAAATCCTCCAAGGTATAAATTATTAACGCGGTACACTTTTACTGTTTTTATACAATAAAAATTTTCGTTTACAAAAATTAATTAACAAAATAAATATTTATAACTCACTATTAAAATACTATCCGACATCAAATAAAAAACTTATCTATAAACTCATAAACTACTCCCACGATTAATCAAACACAATTTAAGTATCAAAATCCACGCCCCAATGAACCTATCCTCCTTCTGCCACAGATTGTCGAAAGGAAAGCTTATCGCGAAGACTGCAGTGGCCACGGGCGATCGGTCCTGGGCCGCTGCCGATGCGACCGGTTCTACCATGGTGCGCGCTGCCAGTACCGCGAGGAATGCCTGGACGACTCGGACTGCGGCACCCAGGGTGCTTGCATCGACAACGGCGGCACCACATCGCCGACCAAGCACTGCTATTGCAACATCGGCTGGTTCGGCCCCGGATGCTCGAAGCGTGAGTGCCATATAAAACAATAGGCTATAATCGAGAGGAATCGGTAATGATCGGTGCTCTCTACATCCTGTGTGTGTGTTTGTTTTGCAATCGGCGCGCGTAGGCTCGGTGATGAAGAACATCGACCTCGACCTCCAGTCGTACACGATGAAGCGCTTCTCCGACGACTTCACCTTCTACTGGCGCATCCTCAAGGACTCCAAGGAATTCGAGGGCGTGGCCGTGGTGAACGGCACCTCCTGGGTCGGAGTCGGCTGGAGGCCCAGCACTCTGACCTCCGCCTGCCGGGCCATACCCGAGATTCACGAGCGCGGAACCAAGAAGTCCAACCCCGAACCTCTACCGCGACCGGAACCTAAATCCGACCCGGAACCCAAAACCGAACCCGAACCTGCCTCCGAACCTGAACCCACGTCCGAACCGGAACCAGCGGTGGAACCTGAGGCGGAACCCGAGGCGGCTGGCCAGGTCAAAATCAACGGCAACAACAAGCGCTCGGCGAAGCACGACCAGCACGTCACGCCCGCGCCCGAGAGCGACGTCACGGTCCAGACGAGCGTCACCTACCGAGTCAGCACCAAGCAAGGTGAGCCGATTTCACGAGCGGTTGACCCCAAGCGCTGGACACTTTCGCTTGGGGGAAGAGCGCGCGGGCTATGAACTATAATGACAGCTGCTTTAAATAATTGCCGGCGCCGAGAGTGAAAAGACTAAATTGTTGGGATGGTTTTCACTTGCTGGCTAAGTGCGGAATTATTAGAGCAGAGGCTTTTTTAAGACAATGAATTTTTGTGCTGTGCGAAGGGTTACTTCTGGTCGTATCATTGTTTTATTTTACTGTTTTATCGCACATCAAGTAGAATTAATTCTAGTAGAATCACTTTTCCTTCTAGAGATTTTGTAAGAAGTAAATGTTAATCCGTTTGTCATTTTCCACCAGGTCGCAAGAAGCGAACGCCCGAGCCGGATCCTCAGCCAACCGGTAAGTACTTCCCCGTTGAAAAAAACTAAATCCGATAGTTAGTCGCAGTGTATACATAAGTCCAAGCGATTCGAGTCAGCCGCGAAAGATCGATTCACTCTATGGGCATTGAAAATCGGGATTACACGATTGAAGACGCTCATTCTCCTTGCTCAACCGCAACATCCGAAGGCTCGCGACGATTACTTCCTCTTTGCAAGGCGCATAAACCTAGTTCAATAGTCCGACACATAGCCTGCAGCAGTCACGGAGGCAATAATATAATTTTTAATCTAGTCACAATACCAAAAGGAAGCCGTCTCTCACGCATTTAACATTAATATGCAACAGCACAACGTTTCTTAGAGTCCATAAGCGCAAAGTGAAACAAACAGACCAAGCATGTTTTATAGTCTACCTGCGGAGATTTTGCATGATAATAATTTTAATTGAAACCTGCGATTAAAATGTCAAAGGACAAATTAGAGCGTTCGGTTTATTTTGATAGCTAAATTGCTGATACTTTCAACGTGGATCACTTTTTTGTACTTAAGAATATAAAATTCGTTGGAAAATTACTTACATTAAAGTGTCAAAACCGAACGTTTTAATTTGTATACCGTTCCAAAACTGCACAAAGAATGAAGCAAAAACAACTACTGAACAAACAAAAGGCGCAAACTAACACGAGACATGCAAATAAAAAGCATTAACGGCGTAGAAAGTAGGTGCTGGAATGCCGTTGCTTTTTGTTTTGTAAAAAAAAAGGTACAGCAATTACGTCTTGAAGACAATAAGCTCGATTCTATATTCTAATAAGGAAAGAGAGGAGCAAAAGATTCGACTAAAGCACGCACCCGCCCTAAGGGAAGACACGCGGTGCTGCCACGCTACGGATTATGCAAATGACTGATTAGCTTCGCTGGCTTTTCAGCGAAAGCCGTGCGCACGAGATATTATCCACCTAATTGTTCCCACTAGGCTCTCTCTTTCTCTCTCACTCGCGGAATATACATATACATGCATATAAGCGCAAGCATGCAAGAATGCATACACATAGACGCGTAGTAGAATTTTCCTTTCGCACGCCGCGTACCATGCCTGGCATAATATAACGAGAAAAGTGAAGGAAGGTATGTTCGGCACCGTGTGCCTATATAATGAAATAACTTTCTCCGCATTTTAAAAAAAAGTACCCTCATCAAGTAGTAGACGACAACGATGACAAATATTAATAATAAAAAAATAACTCTCACAAGGTGAAGGTGTGTAAACGGTGGCATGTTTCGCTTTTCTGCACAGGGGAGCCAGCCAGCGAGCCCGAACCCAACTCAGAGCCAGATACCCAATCAGAGCCAGAGCCCAAATCTGAGCCTGAACCTAAGTCTGAACCCGAACCCAAGTCCGAACCTGAACCCAAGTCAGAACCCGAGCCGAAATCTGAGCCTGAGCCTAAATCCGAACCCGAACCCAAATCTGAGCCTGAACCAAAGTCTGAACCAGAACCTAAATCCGAACCTGAACCCAAGTCAGAACCTGAGCCCAAATCCGAGCCCGAACCCAAATCCGAGCCTGAACCCAAGTCTGAACCTGAACCAAAATCAGAACCGGAACCCAAGTCCGAGCCAGAACCTAATTCCGAGCCCGAGCCAAAGTCCGAGCCCGAGCCAAATTCTGAACCCGAACCAAAATCCGAACCGGAGCCCCATTCGGATGGTTCAAAACAACAGTCCAAAGCAAAGTCCGGAGCGCCCCAAGGTAAACATATACGTATGCTCAAAGTCACTCTCAAACTCGCAAACTAATAAATTTCCGAATTTTTCTCTACATTCACCCACTATTTGCCATTGTCTGTCGCGATCGACGACTTGTATCTCTCTGACTATCGCATATTATCTGTCATCTATCCATCAGTTCTGCATAAAAAAACTCTTTTACACATAACTAATAATTGTTAATGACAAAATTAGCCGGCTTGCACAAGTACACGCCGAAACATGACTTCAACCCGATGGACTGCACGGACATTGTGATCGGTTCGGCACGTGGTATGAAGCATCGTATCAACGACTACTACACTCGCGATCGATCAACACCTCGTCTGGACTCCTTTTGGGGTGGCAAGGATAGTCTCACGGCCGCCATGGGATTCGAGCGCGATGGCGTCACCACGATCCTGTTCAGGCGAAAACTGTCTGGTGACGAACATTTCAGCGACCACGAGATTATCGACGGTAACATGCAGGTGCGTGTACTGTTTATTAAGCCTACTGTTTCGTAAATACTTCGAATGGTCTGTAACTTTTTCTTTTTGTGTGGATGTTCAGGTCATTTGGGCTAAAGGCCAGGAGCCTGGTAAATTCGTCCACGTACCGCCCAGTGGTGTAGAGCAAAGCAAGGTCAGTGTCAAGGACTTCTACAAGGCCGACGAGCTGAAATACCACGGACACAAGTCCCAGCGGGGCGTTGCGACCATTAACTTTTTCGGTGAGTCTTTTGAAGAGGGACCTATATTTACATTCGCGCGGACTCGAGTTCTTAGAAAGGTCAAGTTCGAATGAAGGATTTTGGGGATAGTATTAGTAGCGTTGATTACATAAAAGAATATTTTTTCTCCTTTTCAAAAATGGCTAGTAATTTAATTTTACCTAAGAATAAAAAAATATTTTACGTTAGTATTTTGAGCCTTAAATGAAACTCATTTCACATCTAATTCCTACTACAATTACAAAACGAAATAGTTACCCATAAACGGGAAAGTCGCAGAGTACCAATCCGCGCGTTCGAAAAAGTCAGTTTTACCATTTTTCATAAGTGAGCAATGAAAAAAGTATACGATTCCCGGCGAGAAATTTCTCCGAAAGAATTGCCGCAGCCGAGGAACGGCCGCTTTACGTTTGCTATTAAAAACTTTCAGAGGAGAAAGGAAGAGAAGATTTCGGAGGTGGAGTGTCACTGGAAGGCGGCGGATGCGGCGGCGAGTGGAATTACCCTAGGCACTGCTCGCAGGAAAATTATACCTGCGAGTACAGCATCAAGTGGCTGTACAAGTCGCGCAAGGTAAGGCTCTTAAGAGACAGTTTTGCCGAAAGAAAGTTTAAGCCTCGGTAATCAATGCCTCCTCGAATTTCACCTGAAATCGTCATTCTTTATTTTTTTTTTTTCTACAGGAGGAAATTGCATTCACGATCGTCACGAAGAACGTCGACACCTGGACGGGCATCGGCTTCTCGAAGGATGAAAAAATGGTTGGTGCACCTACCTTAAATTCATACCTAATTACCATACTTACTTTCAATTTCTTCGTACAATTATGGCATAAAAATTTCAGACTCAAACGGACGCCATCCTCGGCTGGGTGGACAAGACGACCGGACGGGCCTTCCTCATGGACACCTGGATCAACGGTTACAACTCGCCGGTGCTCGATGGTTCCCAGGACATCTTCAATATCAGCGGTCGCATTGATAATGGCCAGACGACGCTTAAGTTCAGTAGGAAAAGGGCGACTAAGGACAATCGCGATTTTTCATTTACGGACGATCAGTGCCTGTATCTGATGTTCCCCGTGAAAGGCGGAACTTTCAATGCCGTTAATAAGAAGATTCGCAAGCACGAGACTGTGCCGATTGTTTCGGCGCAGAAGGTCTGCATGAAGTCTTGCGGTATTGATGGTAAGTTGTTTATTTCTTTTTTTGTATTAATTACATTTTTAAGTAGATCTTGAATTGAATTACTTTTTAATTGTATAGAATTAAAACTGCGCTCAAAAGCTGTTATATTGAATCAAATATATTAAATTGTATAACTATATTTAATTTGATGAACATAATGCTTAGTATCATTATATTCGGCATCAAGTTATAATACAAGTATTTTAATTAAAAACAGTTATTATGACAGAAACAAAAAAGCTCTTACGTAAAATTAAAAAATTTCATCAAACAATAAATTTTAAATTACAAATTCATGTCACATAAAAAGATTGATCAATTTCATAAACTTCAAAAAATCTCAACAAACCCGTCCTCCCACCTTAAACCACAATAAAAATTCTTCACCATCACTTACAGAAGAGGACGAGGCCGCCACGAGCCCGGCCCCACCCCGCCTCTTCTACGACGTGGAAGTTCGACTGACAAACCTGGGCGCCGGCTTCCGCGCTCCTCTCCCCGGCTCGGCCGACTTCGACTACCTCTCCAACACGATATCCGAGAGCTTCACTCCAGCTCTCGAAAAAGTACCTGGCTTCCACCAGCTCAAGCTCAACGAGCTTCACAAGTACGTATCGCGCTCTCACACATCTTGAATACATAATTTCTCCGTCTGTATAATAAGTATATACCCGGCGCGAGGCTGGCATTAGTAACGAGGCTTTTTTTTGATGCTATGTGTTCAGGGACGGCCCAGACAACAGCGGTATTGTTGCGAGGATGAGCCTGGCGATGGACAAGAACGAGATCAAGGGCCGAGCTTTGAGGCCAGAGGACACACAGGCTAAGGCCGAGAGCGCGCTTAAGGAGGCCATCGAGAACGGGAAAGTTGGGGCGCTTACCGTCGATCCGCATTACCTCGTGCTTCAGGCGCATCGTACGTGTTATGGATTTATTCTATTGAAATTATAAATTAATACGCTGGAATTCAGCTTTGTTGAGTCTTTATGGCACGTATGCACGTATGGACGGAACAAATTTTTTTTACTTTAAAATATTTTAGACTTGTGCAACTAAATGATTTTGATACTTTAACAAATTCTGATGGAGAATTTCAAAAACATTAGTATTGAACTTTTTATAATAAGGATTATTTTTTCAATATTGATATAAACCTAACGGATATCAAAGACTCATTTGTCCAATTTAATATTATTAAGCCATTTAAATTCTTATTAAATCAAATAAAAAGGTCAAACCAGCTAGACATGACAAAACACTTGTTCCCTCCACAGAAAGCGACTTTGAAGAGAACGACTTAGACAAGCAGGGCAGTGAGAACTCGCTGATGTCGGGGCTTCTGTTGGGCCCCACGAAGCTGTACATCGTAATCGCGTGTCTAGCGGCGTTATTGGCTCTAGCGCTGCTCCAGGCCAGCTGTACCCTTTACAAGGCTTCGAAGAAACGAACTACTAAGGTGAGAGCTCCATTACCAAAGCCAACCATATCAATGACGCGCCTCTTTTGAATTCTATTTTCTTTTCTATTTTTTTTTTTTTTTATGATTTACGTCTGCGCTTCATCTCACACTGAGAAAAATTGTTTGATAAAGTATCATAACGTAGTAACGAGTTTGAATTAATTGCATGGTTTGACAAAATTACTAAGAGTAGAGACTAACTATCTATTGTTTTGTTTTTCTCAATGTGAAAATTCTTCTCAATGTGAATTTGTCGTTTACATTTATTACTGGCACTGTCCTTTTATTACGTTCTTCAACTTCTCTTTCTTCCTTCATTTCTCACTTCCCGTTCTCGGTACATCCTTGACGCGTTCGCGCATTAATATCGCAATCAAAATACAAGGACAATTAGTAAAGAGAAACTAGCAGTAAATATAAATCGACGAACGATCCCGCCATTAACTTTGCTCAACGAAAAAAAAAACAAATAAAAAAACGGAAAAAACCCGCTGTTGAGAGAAAGAGAAGTGCATTGGAAGGAGGCGAGAAAATAACAAACAAAAAAAATAGAACAAAGTCGGAAGTCCACCTACAAACAAAAAAAAAAAAAACGAACCTTGTGCTTTGCTTGTGTTGCATGTCTCGCGCACCTCCTTATGCGCACTTCCACAATTGCGCTCGCACGATCACACACGCATATCAGAGGGTGTACTCGCTGCCTCTGGTGACCTCGCCGGCTGCGGCTGCTGCGCCCAGCTCCGTCAATCCGATTCATCGCTCGAGCAACAGCAACGGCCAGCATCATCACAACGGTAACGGTCATCATCACAACGGCTCGCGCGCCTATCATCGCCAGCCGAGCAACGATCATCATCATTACCAGCATCAGCAGGACCTGCGCCAGTATCATCACCAGCAGCAGCTGCATGTACCGCCCAACATGCACCGGCCCTCGCAAAATTGGTAGACGCGCCAACGGGGGGCCGGTTTATAAGCGCGAGCGCGCAATCACGCGACGATCTTGTGTGTGTATTACGCTTTCTTTAATGTTTATTCAGGTATCGCTTTTCGCCACTCTGCTTCTCTTTCTCTCGTGCTCGCTCTGCAATCTATAGTCCTACTTTGCACGATACGCACGCGGGCTGGATATACTTTTGCTTATGGTTCTTTGTCTGTCGCTTGTCTTTTTCTTTAGATTGTGGCACTTGCATGCGATGTTATTTTAAAAGATTTATAACGACGCTCTTTACAATATTACTTTTGACTACACGTTATGGCAATAATTGAAAATTATTTTTTTTGATTTATCATATATCATTGTAGTCTGTCATTTATAAAATCATTTCAACTGTGCACATGTTTTAATAGATTAGACAATTCGCTAAGCACCAATACCGTTAAAAACAAACAAACATAGAGAAGAATTTTCACGCAAATAATCAATTTCCAATCAGACGCAAAAGCAGCCGCTAACTTTACCCATTCGCATTCCAGGATCGCCTAATCGCCAAGAACCCATGGCGGGACTACTCATCGAGCGCCAACACGAATTTCGCATTCGAGGCGTTCGAAACCGAAGAAAAGTCACCGCCCCCTCCGGTATCCAGTCTCTCGAGGCCGGGCCGCGAGATGATGATGAGCAACGGGCATTCCACGGACAATCATCAGCAGCAGCAACAGCAGCAGCAACAGCAATACATAAACCACCATCACCAATCTCCGAATCACGCAGCACCGTCCCAGCATTCGCAGCGCAACAGCATGAGCGCAATGGCCCCGGGCCCGAGGGCCACTTACAGCCTGCCTCGGGCACCCGGACCCAGGCAGTCGGGTGGCATGTCGCCGGCGGCTGGACCCACGCAGGGCTATTACACGCAAGACCGGCGGAACATGCCGAGATACAACAACAAGGGTCCCGCTGGACACCACACGGGCACGCTCCAGCCCCAGCCGGACTTCTACTTCATGCCCAGCCAGCGCAAGTACAGCGGCGAAGTCGTGCGCGTGTACGTCGACTACGGCAACCAAAAACCCAAATGAGAACTTTGAGATGTTTTTATTTTGTTTGTTTTTCACTCGGTGAAAACGTGTGAGCGAGCGCGGTAGATGTTGAATTATGAAAGATAACTATGCGATTGTCTGCTGGAGAAGGATTCATGTAGATTTATACGAATCTTTTATATAAATTTATATGAATCTTGATTTATATATATAAACAAAATTGTGTATTATTATTAACTCGGAAGCAATTTTGAAAATCGCGTGGTATATGTTTGAGACGGATCAAAAGACGTGTGATTGAGTTTTTATTAATGGCCCGAAATTGACACGTTTTTCTCGGCCGCATTGAAATCATACGTTTTTTAATCCCGCGTATTCAAATTTTACAGTATAATATTGTATATATAACACTTATTATTGTTGAAAGTATATCGTTGATTCGTATTTTATATTAATGTAAACGTTAAGTTAAATCTGTATGAAAATTCTTCGTAGAGGAACTATCTTTCACGATTCATTGTAAAAATGAAATTGTCGAGATTACGATCGAGTTCTACTCTGCGGTCGAACTTGGTAGTTATATATATTTCATGTTATTGTCATCGAAATTCATAAACTTGTGTAGGAGTTTATTTTCGACTTGGAGATTGAAAACCTGTAAATAAGCAATGCTCGACGAATGCCAGTCACTTGCACGCGGAATATTTCTATATTATATATAAACAAAAACTAACTCTATCAAAAAAAATTTTTTATTTAAAGACAATGTACGTTTTAACGAAAGCTCTGCAGCACGTGACGAGCATCAAAATATGGAGCACGCGTGTACATTTGCTCGATATTTAGTAACTGTAATGTAGCAGTAGTAAAAATTAGCGTAAGTAAAGCGTTATTTATAAGGTATTTCCCTAACGTCAAAAATGAAAAAATTTTTATGTATAAATTTTGAATGATCAATAAATTATATCATTATATATTGATTGATGATTCAAATCACTATTCATCTTCCAGTAATAGAGATAAGAAGCGGACATGTACGTGGATGAGAAATAAAATGTTTGTACATTTTTTAACCCAGTCGAGTCTTTTCTTTTATATTTCATCATTTCCTGATCTATCCTTTAATTCAATTCAAAAGTTTACAAAACAAATATTTATTCAGTTTATCAATGACATGTATAATGGCGCTATAATAATAAAAACAACAAATTCCAAACGATTACAAGATTTTCTTAAATAAAATACTTTTCAAAACTTAACAACTTCTATAATTTCATATACTGCGTTCCACACTTTTTTTGTAAAGTTAAGGGCTTGCCGAGCGCATAGTGCTCGTCGAAGCAAGCTTCGAAAAGGAAAAGAGAAATAAAAAGCATTGGAAAATCAATAAAGAAAAAGCGTGCTCAACGTGTCAATATCGTTTATTCTTACTTCAATGACCTTCAAAGGCATGTAAGGGTACTTAAACATTCTCGAGTATCATCAGGAGATCGTCGAAAGCGAACGTACGGCGACCAGAATAATAATCCTCTATTCTCGTATCAGTATATTTTCATTCATTTTCATCGTTTTCCTTATTTTCTCAATAATACCGGGACGAGTCTCCCCCTATTGTATTCTCGTATAGACTGGCTAATAATGATCGGAAAAGTCGTTGGAAGAAGTCGATTGTACTTCGTCCTCGAGAGTGGTTACAAATTTTCTTTCAACTAACTAACGGTTTTTGAACAAAGTCGATATAAGAAGTTCTTTTTTGTTATCCATAACTATTTTAAAATGATGCTTGTTATCTTTCGAACGACGGAAGTGGTAATTCGGGTGTGACTGATCGCGATCTCCCGAGGAAACGAAGAACCACCCCCGTTTCAATATAGTCACATGGCCGTGCACGAAGAAAATCCGTGCGCTACGTAACACTAGCGTGGTGTCGGTCTTAACGGATAGCCTTATAACGAGATAGCACAATGGTATAATAATAACAATTATAATCGTAGACGTAATACTCAAAAAATCATCGTAACGATAGGCTGTATATAATTAATAATTATATATTATAATAATCGTAATGGTAATAAATGACAGTATCGTGTTAAAGACAACAGCGATGCGCGCAATTAGGATCGCTAATGCTTGATACAATATTACATAAGCGGACGAGGCGCACGATGTACAGCGAAATAACTAAGCTCGAACAAATTAACGTATACATATTTCACATTTTTTTTTCTTTTATATCAAGAATAAGATGAAACACGAATTATAGATGCGCTCGTCTTGTGGTTTCGTTTTACATTATATTATAATAAAATCTCAAAAAGAAAATGCAGAATAAAAGAAGAAATGCTCCCACGATTATATTCTTTAAGAATAATAGTTTTAATATATCTCTTCCTTACATCGTACAATAAACTGTCTTCTCTTAATTGTAATATATTTATATATTAATGAAACTCTACGTCGGCTTCTTCTTTTATCCTCATTGTTAGTATCTTTTATTCCTCAGTGCAGTGATTCGTTTCGTCTTACTCTTTAAAGTGGTTTATATTATAATTAGGTAGTTAATCTTATATTTGAACACGCCAGTAGTTGTGTATTACAACGGGCAGTCTCCCAATTTCGTCAACAAACAAAAATCTCGAATCTTCCGCGCACGACGAATAAAGTTTCTATATATCGCCGTCGATCGGGCGCCCATCCGCGTGCATCTAATAATTTTTTTTTTTAGTTCCTTTATCTCTTTTTCTCTTTCTCTCTGTCATTCTCACTCTCATTCTTTCTCTCATTCTCTCCCTCTCTCTCGCTCTTTCTCTCGAATTAGTTTCTTTGTTCGCAACAAGGAGAGCGGCTCCGCCCAGCTTCGCGCCCGAGCGGAATCGGAAGAAGAAATGTATCCGTTTGTGTATATGTCTGTACGTATGTGGATCTGTGTATGTGTGTGTTTGCGAGCACGCGAAAAGAGAGAAAAACTCGCGCTCGTTGCAGGAGCAAACGTCCGGTAGATCCGTGGCGCGGAGGCTTCACTCGTGGCAAAGAGCACCATGTTGTTGTGTGTATGCCTCTCTTGAGAAAAATTCTCCCTCTACTTCACAGCTCCGCTCTCACTTCCGTCCTGATGCCGCTGCCTGCTCTTCCCTGGACGCCGCTCGCTTTTTACTTCCTCTGCCTTACGTCGGAGTCCTTGTTCGGTGTCGGCTTGCTGTTGGTTTTCATGCAAAAATGTTGGAATTAGTACGGAGCGTCAGAAAATTTTAATCGACGTTTTTATTTGCTAAATATTGGCCGTTCGTGATTTTGACTGTTGAATTTAATTGATACGAGTGCTCAATTTAAGAGAAAATTGCATATCGGCCCATTTTGATTCACAACATTTCGGCCAGTTTATATTTGAAATTAATTGCGAAGCTATGATGATTGAATATCGCCAATTCATTTACCGTGTGTTTATTATTGAAAGCGGAAAATGTATGTTCGTTTAGAGTCGGCTGATTTTATCTGTTTCACATAATCTATATTAAAATGCATTGCTCTTTTGATTGAAATATTGTTCTTAGAACGATGAACCACGTACGTCATCATAAACGATAATCAATTTTTAACTTTTACTCGAAATATTCCTGCAATTTCATTATTTTAATAAACTCCGGGTTAACAAAATAAGCGAGCAAAACTAAATTAATTAAAATTATTTTACCCGAAATTCCAAACCTCTCCACTCGTCACAATCAAAACTTTTCCTCTTAAGGAAAAAAAAAACAAATCAAAACCAAGCTTCGATAAAATCAAACCTAGGCGTCGATCCCAGCGCTCGTCAATTGCCCATCCGCTTTCTTGAAAACACTCAGTCTCAACCTGGTGAGGAAGGCCCAGAGGAAAGCCGGTGACGCCGCGGCAAGCTGCGACCGCGGAGCCGGCTCATGGAGAGGAACGAAGGAGTCACGTGCATTGGAAGGGAAATCGGAGCTGGAGGCGGCACTTAGTGCATGGGAAGAAAGAGGACTGAAAAAGGATGGGAGGTGAAGCCACTGCGGCGAGGTGGAAGATCGATCTTGCGCAGGCCGAGTCGGCGCGTGTCCAGCTTTTTTTTCTCTTTCTTTTAGCGTCAGTTGGAGAAATGGGCTTTTTGCGTTTCTTTCTGATGCCGCTGGCGCCTTTTTAGTGCTTAATCAAATTATTCCTTGGCTTAAATAACTTCTATCGAAAATAGGTCGGGTTAAATTTTACCAAGCTTGTTTCTGCTATTGCGAGAGCGCGTTTTTAGTTTAGCGAGGAGCAAGAAATAGTTTAAAAAAAAAAAAAGAAAAAAAAAATTCGCGTGGCGCGATGAACCAGTTTTTCAATTGTAACGCTACAGGAGGAGTCTAAATAAAGTGAGAAAACACACTGGCTCGCCAAAGGTTTTTAAAAAAGTTATTTTACCGGAAAACAAAGCGCGCATTACATTTACCTAACACATCAGCGTGTTTGCTAAAGTTATTTATAAAGTGTCCGTGCTTTCTCTGGCACCAACTGCAAATGCAATTTGCAGATAGCTCGGCGAAACTTTTTTTAAAAATCCAAACAATGAAAATAAATCCGATAAGCGTTTAAAAGCCCTCTCTCCTTTCCCCACCAACCCTGCAAAAACCAACATCCGCCAAACCTGGACACGCCCCTCCTCTAAAAACCATCCCACTAACCCCAAACCGAAAAAGTCTGAACCTACGTGTCGGGGCTCTGATCGGTATCGGACTCCTCGAGCTCGGACTTGTTGCGCTTCTTCTCGTAGACGAGGATGATGATGCAGAGCACGATGACCTCGGCGCAGATGCCCAGGAACGGCCAGAGGGCGGCGAACTTGCCCTTGACCCTGAGGTAGGTCTTGGACTCGTAGTAGTGAAGCGGATTGTTGTCGCCGCTGTTGTAGTAGCCTCGGCAGGTGATGTTGCCCCTGTCTTCTAGCTTCACGTTCTCGAAGGAGAGGACTGCGTTGTTGATGCCGTGTTCGTCTTTGGATAGCTTCACGCGGTCGCCGGAGGTGGTGTAGTTCCTGTTGTCGATGTTCCAGAGGATCTTGAGGCCAGGGTCGCCTACCTTGACGCTGCAGGTGAGGTGGAGGGTGCCGCCCTCGCCGACGGCTTCGTCGGTTGGGACTAGGACAATTGGTCGCTCTGGAAGAAGAAAGTAGATTAGTGTTGATATGAGAAATGTTGACTGTACTCATTTTTTCTTGTATTTTGAATACCATAGCTCAGCGTTTTTTCTTTTTACAACATTGTTTGAAATATTTACAATCGTCTATTATTTTTTTGGAGCCAACAAAGTGGTAGAATAGTTTTAGCTTCGCGATTTACGTATATGAAAAAAGTGAAACTCTCATATCGCAATCCAACAGCGTTGAAAAGTATACTTGAAAAAATATTTTACTACAAATATCCATCAATGACACCTGAAGCGTGCGCATATACCTCGACAAAAAAGTTTCGATATATCGCTATTACAATTCTTTTTACCAAACACTCAATCATAAAACTATACATTCACTCAAACTCAACCTTCCCAAGTAAAAAAAAAAAAAATCCAATACTTACTAACTACCCTGTAGTCAGCAGTCAGATTGCCAAACTTGCAGGAATAATTCCCAAAGACCTTGCCCATATCCTCCTTCTCCGCGGTGAAATTAACGATCAGGGATAAGCCGTCCTCGATCAGAAGCGGAGTGGCCGGCAAAGACACCCTCTCTTTAGTCCATGTGGGCCCCTCTCCGGACCCACCGGATGGGCACCTGAGGATCACCTGGGTATCGTTTTTCGACAGCACCTTGATCTGCACGTCTGCAGAAATTAAATTTTTCAAGTTAGTCGGGGTGTGAGAGGGTTGGGGGAATCTAGCTTAGATTAATAAAGTAAGACGCAAGGTAAGACATTTAATTAATTTTTAGAAAATGCTGTTTGAGTAAGGCTTTTTTAGCTGAAGCGGTGTTATGTGTTAGAGAATTTCGATGTCACATTTGATGTTGAGTGTAGGTTCGGTTTGTATTATTTACAATGTCGAGAGTTGCTGTGTTTAGTGAAGCTGTGCGACGTTCGGCTGATGAAGGACATTAACAGTTTATGTACAATGGAACAGTTGCAAAGCTAATTTATAACTCATTAGTTTATTATCAGAGGGCTAATAGCTTGAATAGTAATATATTATTGGAATAATTCTCTGAATAATATTCATCAAACAACATACAGTTACAGCAGCAATACTGTTTGAATAATAATAATCTTAATAATAATTCTATTTCAATAATATGTATCCTCTTTGATGTCGAGAATACAAGAACCCTTTTTCTTCTGTTTAATTTTTTATTTTCGAAAAATTACTTAACGTTAAGTTGTCACAACAAAAACTTAACGGCTCCATATTTTCGAAAAATTGGAAATTAAATTTCAAACACTAGTTCCACCATTCTCTATAACCCTAAGGGCTTTACATAAAAGTACCATTAATTAAGTCAATTTCAAAAGAGCTGACGCCGCACACTCTTTATTTCTCCCAACAATCCTCCAAAACCAAACAACAAAAATCGCGCAAACAAAACATTCCGCCGATAAACCACGCCCGCAAAGTGGCGCTACGTGCTCCAGCGAGCAGCGCGCGGCACCTTTTCGTCTGCACATCAAAATTTCACGCGCATTGAGCGCAAACCGCGCCAAAGCCCGATACGAAATTACGCAGCGACGCGCGCAAAACTACACCCACAAATGGAGCGCATAAATTTTTTCGCCCATCTAATAAATATCGCGCCTTTGACTCTTCGCCTAAGACACTGCATCCATGCAAATATTCCTAACGCAAGCGTAAATTATATCTCCGGCGTTCTTCTTCTCGCTCGACGAGTGGATGCAGCCAGCGGAGCGTGTGTATACGATACTCGGAAGAGCGCCTCGCTGAGAGAATTAAGTAACTCGAGGAAAGTGCAGGCCGCGGCTGTTTGCGCTGCGCGCTCGTCAATTATTTAAGGGGGGCTGGCCAGGGCGCCGTGGAAAATAAATTTTTCAGCCCCCGCATTTCTCGCGGCCCGATAAATAATCGATCGTGTTTATCGAAGAATTTCAATTGCAAATTTAGCCTCGCCAGCGATATACACTGGTCGAATTATCGCGCTGTAATTCCGGGCGCTGAATATTCATGGAGTAACATCAGCATGATTTTTCTAATGAGTTGACTTAATCATCGGCGCTCGCGCAACAACTTCGAAAAATTATCCCTTCGACTATCTTTGCATACCGGCTAACTTTGTCTATACTTTTCCTTATCGATCAAAAGCCGCGCCTTGCACCTTTTAATACACCCCCGACTCGGCATAATCCGACATGTAAACATTAACCACCTCACTCGGGGCCGGCTTCCATAATTAAAAAGCCTCGCAGCGCGTCAAAGGCCGGACCAGTCAACCGCAGAGCTTGCAAGCACAAATCCATTGTACGCTATAGGGTAGTCGCAGGGGCTTTAATCCGATTCGGCCCAATCCGCACCTGCATCACATGCACACAAACACTTTGCTTATATCCAGCTTGGTCCAGCTGGTAAGATTAGTCCAGCCGCGTTTGATTCCGCCTGGACTTAATAAACGTTCGTTAAGGAACTTCTTGCGCGCTCGTCCGCTGCAATTTAACAAACTTCGTTAACGAACGCGCCCAAGCAGCAGCGACTATAGCTCGCGCATGTCTATATATGTGGCCACGTTGCTGTGTGTATGTGCACCGACGCCGCAAACATCGGTAGCAATTGAGGATTGCCCCCCTCCCTAGCCCCCCCGGGCAACGAAATTGCGCGACCTCCGCAAATAGCTGCGCAGCTCTCCTCGATTGTTTCGTCAATTACACCGGGAGAGCTGGCCTTCTTTCGCTCTTTTTCTCCACTTCCCGCACCTTTTTCTTCTAGTGCAAGCTGTAAATATGTGTCTGTGTGTGAGATACCGCATGAGTGCTCTTACAGACACATACACACCGCAAGCTCTCGGCCCATTTTATTGTATCGCTTCACCCCTTCGTCGTTAATGCTTGCGGCGACGATGGCTTGTTATTGCCTGCCCCCGGGCTTCCAGGTAGCGTTAATTAAAATTTCATTTCCCGCGCCGGGAACCCGCCAAGCCGGATATGTATAACCCCCTGGCTTGTAGCTCCCCTTAAGCCCGAATCTTAGGACGGATGAAGGCGAGGCTGCTTTTTATTCAGGTTCGAGTGCCGAGGATGGAGCGACGGGAGTGGAATAGTTTGCCGAGGCAGCCGGAAAGTTTTGTGTATGTGGGACAGTCGGATAGAGTCGCTGTCGCGTCAAGCGAGCGGTTTACCCTGGAGTTGACGCTTTTTCAGGAGCGCTTGAGGGCGCGGTGTTGCTTTTGTCGGATTTTTGTGTGGGTGAGAGAGTCGGCTCGTTGAGATAGTAATATAAAAACGTTTTGCAGAGCGGCGAGTTCTTTTTTCCCCCCTCTTTTATTTTCATACATCTTTCAGGGCTGTTTGCAAGTGGCTTTTGTTTTTATTCGTAATTAAGACGCACGGCATTAAAATTTAATCCGGCCGATAATTACGCGAGCGGCTAAAAAGTATTAGCGGCGCGCGTCAGCGAAAAAGCAGCTGAAAAGAAAAAAGAAATAAAGCAGCTAAAACTTTCTATTTAAGCAAGCTCGTAAAGCAGTCGATTTAACGCCGCCATAATAACGCAGAGCGCGCCCGGTTATATATCACGCTATTTTCCCCCGGAAATACAAGGCCCTCGCGCGACTTAATGAAAAGGGCGTGGGTGGGAGAAAAGCGAACCGCCCCCCCCCCTCGCTTAATTTCATACTTAATTGCTGAATTTCTTTCCTTCGCCTTGTAACACCCGGGCGCGAGTGTGGCCACCTATACGGCTATACGCGCTCCGGAATTCGCGGCGCGCGAGCTAGCCTTTGCTTTTGTTAATTAAGCGTAAAGTTGCCGGTAAATTGCCGCGAGCGGTAATTACCGGAGCGAGCGCTCAGCTCGTTCCCATTTTTTTCCTCGCAGAACACACCCTCTTTTTACGCCGTTACCTTTTTCTCTCTCCCTCTCTCTCTTTCTCTAGCTTAGCGCGAGCGCGCGCGCATCTCTGCTTTTCGCCCCGTCGTCTTTCCATTTACGAGTGTAGCCGCGCGCCGGGGAGCAAGGAAAAGGCGAAATATCGCGCGAAACTATACAGAGCGCGAGAGTCGTGCACTTGATGGACTCTCATAACCTTTTCAGCGCCTGCCGCGCGCCCCGAAAGTGCAAAGTGCACTCGAATTATATTCGAAGGAAATGGAACTCCCCCCCTCCCTCTCTCTTTCTCGCACTCTCTGCTTTTTTCCGAATCCCACCCTTTGACGCTCTCTTTACTCTCGCTCCCGCGCCTCCTTTACTACCATCCCCCCCATTTCATACCAGCCCTGCGAGCTTTTTGCGCGTTACGCGCTCCGATTGAGGCATATATACCCGCCGAGAGCGGCAAGAATCCGCCATGCGTGGGCGAGCGCACTTTTGTGTTGCGAAATTTCATCGGGCCCAGCTCTCGTTACCCACCCACGCACAATACCCCCATCTTTTGTCCGAACACGCAACGTATCCATACCCGCCACGGGCCGGAGGACCGCAATCCCGAAAATTGAAAGGTAATACGCAGCGATCCGCTTTTTTCTGTGGGGAACAAAAAAAAAAAAGAGCGAAAGCTCCCGATGATTTGCGGCCGCTGGAGTACAAAGGGACGCGCGCACGCCCCGGCGATTCAGTTCAATGTTGCGGCCGGCCGAGAGACGCGCAATGGATGATAGCAGCCGCGCCGCGCGACGTTAACAAATGAAGATGCGCGGCCGCGATACGTAGAGAGCTTTGGGCTGTATAAAGGGAAGATAGAGAGCGGCGCGGCTATTAGGTTTGAAAAAGCACCGCGGCGGCATTAAGATAAGCCAATTGTGTCTGTTTCGCGCGCGCAAGCTCGCGAGTTATACGCCGTTTTTATCGCTCGTCAGGAAAGTTGAGGGAAAAAAGGCGACGGGAGGAGGGAGAAAAGGAAAACATCGAACTTTTGAACGCGGCCGCGGTTGGATTTCCGAAACCGTGTATGTATATATAGAGCTTTCCGCTCAAGCTTTGACGGATATCGTTCTTTTTCCGACGGCGGTTCATGAAGTAACTTTGTCGGGCATATATACACCCACACAGGAATAGAAGCGGCAACTCGCGCGCGAATAACTTTGCGGGCAGCCCGCGTCGAAACATTTCCATATATATTATTACAGCTCCCCCCCGTAGACGTCCCGAGCTTTCGGCGAAAGCTCGATGTCTCGCGCGCGCTGAAGTTTTCGAAAAACTCCGCTGAGCTGACAAGGTAATTCGCGATGACGACGACGATTTTCTATATATATGCCTGGATCCGTCGAAGCTCATATTCGAGAATTTGGGGAACGACGGGGGAATTAAGCCGAAAATTATATCCGGCTTTATCGAGCTATGCAGCTGGCATATGTTATTCCATGAATGCGGCTTTATTAAGGAACAGGGGGGAGCCTCGGCGCTCTGCGATATTAGCGCCCGGCACGGTTAAAACTAATTAAATATCCCGAATTTCGCGGATTACATTCCTTTTGATATAATAACACGGCGGCGTGACTGTAAAAATATAAGCGGCTGGTAGGTATAAGTGCGAGCTGGCTGTGATTTAGTAATTTTAAGGTATAATTAAACAGCTGCGAGCTTAGAGTTATTTGGCTGATTCAATTACGAGCTCGACACTCTGAGAGAATTAAAATATCGGCTCGTTCGTTTGCTGGATACGCGTCATTTTAATTTTATTTTAAATTATCAAAACGCGGATTAAGCTAGTATCTAGATTATATTTATATGAAGCACAGCCGCCGCGCGGAAATATATAGTGAAAATTAGCGAAATCAGGGGATTTCCATTAAACGGCGCAAATCTATACGTACATTCCCGAATAAGTGCTTATGCCCCCATTGTTGTGTGCGTGTAGCTCGTAAAATTGAAATAACGATATCAAAGCAATTAATTATTCTAATGGAGGCGAGTATGTAGAAAGCGCGAGACAATAGCGCGCTGGAAAACAATAGCCCCGGCGGCGCGATATGCAAAAAGCCGGAAAGAAGAAGCCGCGCAGTCTGGAAAATTAGAAACGTCGATAAAGCGCCTTATATCTGTTTTTCCTCCCGCGCCAGCCGTACAAATGTAAATCAGAGCCGCGCGTCGCCAAGTTTTCTCTCTCTTTCTCCGCGCGCGAGCCATCTTGAATTATTGCCACACAGCACACGAGGGGGCAAACGAGTTTCTTTCTCCGCGAGAGAGCTTCCTTCTTTTTTTTGCCTTTTTGCTCGGCTCTTTTTCGAGTCACTGTACTCTGCTGCCGTCGTGCATTGAATTTATTTCTGCGCTCTGCGTTCTCGCAGCTTTGATACTCGCGTCTTTATTCCAGAAACGCGTTGGCATAGTTAAATTAATAAGCAAAGTTTCGGTAAGTAAATAAGGCGAAACACAAATTTTTATTGTTTACGAGCTTATCGTTGAAGCGCGAGGACAGCGCTGACAAGTCAAACAGCGCGGTAATTCAGGCTGGCAAGGAAAACAGTGTTAAAAAGAAACAAGTCTTCATTTTCAATATTCAACGGCGAGGCTGAGTTTACAGATCGTAAAAATGCAGAACACGCCCGGCGTTTTTCCCCGAGAACCGGTGTCAATTTGTATGTTCGCGCGTCAACGACACACGCCGAGTCAATATACCTTGTATATCCAGCGCTGCTACTAGCCTGCATATATACACAC